>CM038232.1:43375166-43532666 GCA_021442155.1 Cymbidium sinense | reverse complement strand
ACATATTTAGCTCGATTCAGCACGGTCGGTGATCCTCCAAAAAGTCACTTCTTTAGCCTTAGCACTCATCTTTCGCTCATACTCGCCTTGCAGATATTTTACCTTCACAAATTCAGTATTTCACTCGTCTAAAGAGACACCCAAATGAGCCATCAACCCTAATATTTGAGTTACCTATAAAGAAAAAAAAACCATCACAAATATTACACAAAAGAAAAGAAGGAGGAAAAGAAGAAAAGAAGAAAATAGGGAAGACAACATACTAATTCATCCGCTCGTTGATGTCCAGTGCATACGTGTTTTAACACCTCTTCAGGAATCTGTGGCTTCGAGAAATGAATTTTCCCATTATGAGTTGAAATAACTAAACTCTCAGAGGCCAACTAAGGGCGAACATCTTCTCCACAGATATCTGACGTAGTCACTTCGGCACATGTCTTCTTTTTCTTTAAAGAAGAAATATTGCTACCACCGTGATTTCGTAACGGGCTTCCAAAAAGAACTCCTTGAATATGAGGAGACTTGTCATCACCTTTGCAGATCTCTTGATGGGAGCATGAGATCTCACTGGATGGAAAGACCAACCTTGAACATTCTATCTTCAATAATGTATTTGCTAATGTAACGTAACTCATATTGTAAGCTCTCTGCATGAAGAATATTAAGAGTTGTTAAGATTTCATTCTCTTCGATCATCATTAGATTTGGAAGGTCATTCAATCTTCCCCATCTTTTAGGGAGACCCCACTCATTTTTCATAAAAAAGAATCCATTATACCAATTTCTAGATAGATCCCGTACTGAAAATTCTATCCAATTCTTTACAGAAACATGTCCGAGCATCACATATGAATCGCACATTTGACACAAATATTTGATGTTCAAAGTAACACCACGCTCTAAAGAAGTCAAACTAATGATGATCCTTCTCGAAATGAAAATTGTGATAAAGTTACACATATTTTAAAGATCTCAATCAACTCGGGCAAAGGGAATCCGCATGAAGAATCATCTCAAAAATAGTAAAGTATCCTAGCAGAGGTGAACGGGCTCGATCAGACTTTTTGGCAACAATAGCCACCAACTCGTTAGAGAAGTAAATTTTTTTGCGAAGCACCATTAAACTATCTGATATAATAGTTGATAGTATATCGTCGTCATGTCATTTATAGATTTTTTCCGCCATCACCCTGAAAATACATAATAAATAAACAAAGAGAGAGAAATGACAAAAATTGAGAATTTTTTGTGAAGCAACCCACTCACCCTAATACTTGGGCATATCCTTTCCCGATTCTATCGCTCATGGATAGCTTGGGATAAAATTTTTCACCGACGATCTGACAAAAAGAATGCACATACATTGGAGTTTGAAAAAAAAAAGAAAAGAAAAGGAGATAAGTTATTCCCTTCTAATGATGCTATGAAATTACCTGTCAAACCTTCTAAGTCGTTTAAACGATGGTTCCTAACTAACACTTCCCCACCATCTTGGCTGTTATCAACTGTTGAACCATCCATTGAAGTTGCAAGAGATCCAATTTCTAGAAAAAGTAAGAACTATGAGCCTTGATGTTCCACGGTCGGTCAGGCGGTAGGTTGATGCTCTTCGAGAAAAGCGGAACGGCGACGATGCGCCTCGATCGCCTCAAAACTTCGTTGGCCGAGGTTGATATTTCAATGGAAAATCGAATAATAATATCATGGCCTTGATGCCTCTCGACGGTCGATCACGAGGTTGGCCTCTTCGAGGGAAAACGGAACAATGGCGTATACCATGGGCCTTGATCGCCTCAAACCTGGTCGACGGTAGGTTGGCTCTTTGAGGGAAAATCGAACAACGACATATCCGCGGGGCTTGATCGTCTCCAAATGACCTCCTCTTAAGAAGAAGGGGACACCAAACATATGAGGTGTGCCTTCTCACTTGGTCTGAGGATTTTATAGATCTCTTATAAGAGCAAAAGTAAAATTCGAAGACTATTGCAAAAACTACAAAATGCTGAAAATCATAAAATAGACAAAATACCCTCATCGCGGCGCGCATGGCGTAGCGAAGACCAGCTCGCTCGCCAGACCGCTCGCCAGGCCTGCCCCTTTCCCACGTCTGCCTATCGCGTGACCCGTCATGCCGTCATTCAACCCAGCGTTGTCCCGATCGCGACCTGCGCTGCTCTCGCTGGCTCACCGGCCAGCGCATCTTTATTCGCGACCCAGCCATCATCGCGTAGCGCTTCATGAAGCCGCTGCAAATAAGCTTCGGATGGGTCCATCCTCAAAATCTTGCACCCGGCGTATCTGCACATCCGCATGACCACGCACCCTTGATCATAATCTTGTGCTAGATCATTCTCTCAAAATATATGGTTAATAAATCCAAATTTCACTTGAAGAATTTGTTACTCTCAGTATTTGGCATATGTATTTTTTGGATGATTGAGATAATTTCATCCAAAAATGGGGAACGATATGACACTTAAAATACCACTTGTCGTCGAATCTTGATGTCAAGCAAGTTGATCCTAAGTTGAAACGGTTGAGATTAAGCACTTAAAATATCATTAGAAACTTTGAGATATCAATTAAATCTAATATGGCTCTTAAACATGGAGTGTTTATAATCAATGCGTCACCGGCTGAGATCTAGCCCAATATCATAATTGACTTCATCGAGCATTCAAATGCTTAAAATACATCAAATGATCAAAGGAATCATTTTGAGCCGTCAGATGGAGGGGTGGTTGATTTTGCATGTATTTATAAAGCACTCCAACCATAAATAACCCCATTATGAAGGGGAAACAGAGAGGAGAGAGCTCTAAAGCTTAAAGATTCTCCAAACACAATCTACCACTCGGCGGACTGACCACCGCGCTCCAATCCTCGCGTAAATCTCGCGGTCTCCATCATGATGACCTTCATCGTCGGTCGATGTCCTCGTGTTCACCCATCTGCTACCACTTCAACCAAGAATGTAACTACATAGTTGTTGTTCCTTCTCATGCAATTATAATCTCGTTATGGAAGATTTTGTACTCAAAGCAGATACATAGTGAAAGATTTTTTCTTGAAAGGCCTGATTATTCCTCTTTTGATTTTTCATTAAAATTTACAGTTTTCTTGTTCACTCTTTAAATACGTGTGTGTGTCTTTGGATTTCACAACAAAGCAGAACTTTCACTCTACTTATTTGGTTTTCGCAACAAAAATATTAAAAAATTTGTATGAAAATAATCATCTAAATGAACCAAGAGAAGTTCATCTTCTTTGGTAATTTTATTAAGTAGCTTGATCTTGAGATTGGAAGCTTGGTGACCTACAAATGGCATGCTTCTTTATGATGTGTATGGATGTCAATTCGGGTCAGCGGGTCGGGTTCGAGTATGACCCGAATTTGACGACCAAATCGAGTCGACCTATTTAAGCGGGTGCCAACTCAACCGACCCGACATCAACTCGATTCTTGGTCAAAATTGAGTCAATTGGTGGGTCAACAACTGACCAAATATTAAGCGATATATTCTTCCTCGAACACGAATTTTTCGAGTTAGGTTCGTGTCGAATTATCAAGTCTGATTAATTTTTGACACCTCTAAATTGATGTATAAACTTTCTTCTTATCTTCATTATTTTATTATAGTCTTGCTTCACTTACATCTCCCACACCTTCAACTATAATCTTTTTATCAACCATCTTTAATGTCCCCCCTCGAACCCGCATCATCCACTTTATTACTTAAATTAATTTTAAATTTACATTATATTTAAATAACACATAATTATAATAAACAACTCATCATCCATTTTTTTATAAATCTATTTTGTTTTATAATTTTGATAAGTATATAATGATAAAATAACTTATCAAGAATTATTTTAATAAGTTTAAATTTTGTTTATCCATTATTAATTAAAGAATAAATAGCAATTATTTATTTTTATTAAATATCATTTTAATTTATTTAAACTTTATGATATATATATATAATATTTAAAATTTTAATATTACATAATATATTTATAAACTATGTAATATATATTTATTTATTATGTAAAATATAATAAAAAAAATACAATCAAAGTTGTAATTAACACCCACGTTACACTTTCAAATAATAACTCGTCTAGACTATCTTCTCTATATTTTATTTTCCACTCGGTCTACTGATCTCTCTCTCTCTCTCTCTCTCTCTTCTGCGTTCCTTTCTGCCTGCTGGGTTTCCTTCTGAAACCGAGATCAAGGGGGAAATCAAGGTCGAGGATTAAGAGATGATAAAAGATAAGAGAAGGGTTTGAAGTCTGTTCTTCCTGTTTCCACGGATGGACACAGGTAGCCTAGAGTGCAGGCTATCATGCGATGGATTGGACGAAGAGGGGAGTTCCCATCAGCACCCCCCCTTCCCCAAGGCACATGGAGCAGCTGTGGCCAACGGAAACGTGACGCCGCTGGGGATTTCTTCTTCCACCAGCATCCGCAAGCTGCTCGAGTGCCCTATCTGCACTAATTTCATGTACTCTCCTATCCATCAGGTCAGTTTCTCTACCTCACATCCAGGGTTATCTTTCAGATTACTTGTTTTTACTATGTTATGTGTTTTTTTTTTCATTTAATTTCTTAGTTGGCTGGAAGAGTCCGATTGCTTTGGGGGAACTGCATTTTGGCTCTGAAGTTTGAGTGCTGACATAAATTTTGATCATTGCGATCGTCAAAATCGACCGCGTTTTGAGAAATTGTGTGTGTGCCTCTGGTCTCTGGATGTTTCTTATGATCCCAGCTATTTATGTTTGTGCTGACAAGTGCGGGATGAACTCACTGATGATATTTTCTAAATACTTCTTTTTGGTCATTTGTTGGAAAAGGGAGATGTTCTGTTTCCTTTTAGGCGAGTTTTCCCATGGAAAAAATTGCCTTTTTTATTATTTTTATTTTTTATTTCTATTGATTTCTTATGATTTTGTGGGATTTAGTTTTGTGTTTACTTTGACTGTTTTATGGCGACACTGATGAGAAATTTAGAGAAAACTCAATCACTATGGCTCTTATTTGTTTGATTGGAATCCATGGATATGATTTTCATAAACCCGAATTTGATATATCTAATTCAAGTAGGATTTGATGGATTTAGTAAATCCTAATGGCTGAAGTTTTGTTTGCCAGTTCTCAAAGTCAACCAACTATTTGGGATGTTTGATTGCATACTAATAGATTTGTGAATTTAAATAGATTGAATAAATTCTTGTTTTCAATTTGGGTAATCACTATTGACTTCGTCAAATGTGATGCCTTTAACATCCATAGCCTATCTCACCATACACATTCGACTTATGGCATAAGCAGCAGTGTTTTTACAGCTAGATTTAAATATTTTTAATAATAGATAAATTCGATCCGATCTCGAGCTGGTTCGATCCGATCTGTGCCCTGCTCGAGATCGGTTCAAAAAAAAGTTCAGTTCAAATCTTTGGCTCATAGCTTAGCAATGTAATTGATTCGATCTCGATCCGATCCAAATTTCGATTCAATTTTCATGCAATCCTCGATTTTCGAGCTAAACTAACAACCTTAAATGTAGTGCCTGTAATTTGAAAGGAATTTAGGCGCAACCCAAAAGAGAGATGAACTGGGTTTTTAATACTTTATTACAAAACCTTAACACTCAATCCACACATGAAAGAGTGATGTATTATTGAACAAAGTGAAATAAAGTAAATTACAGGAAGTGAAATGCTATAAATTCAATTAAATCATAGATTTTATAATAGTTTAGCTCAAACCTAAGATACATCAACTCTTGTACCTAGCAACCTTGCTCGAGTTACACCACATCACCTACAACATTGACAAGGAATACAGTTACAGAAGTCCTTTTTTCCAATGAATAAAAATACGTAATCCCTTCTTACTCTAAAATAATATCTTCCTAGCTTTAATAAACTATGAATTTCTGGTGATTACAAAAAATATTAGGATTAATTTGCCAACCTTTACATAATGATGGGATATATGATAAAATTTACAAAGCTTGAGAACTTTACATAATATTATGGGATATATATATATATATAATGAAGTCTATAAGGCTTGGGAGGGAGGAAGGGCAGGAGGTGCATCAATGGATCCATGAATATGTGAAAGAATGATTTATGAATATGAAACCACTTGATGTAAATATACAAGTGATGTTGTATTTATTTTAATCACTGTAAATCAAATATGAGCCATAACACTAATAAAAGAAAGACACAAAAATTCCTTAAGTCATTCCTTAAAAACATGCCATAACCGTCTAAAAATAACCTTGATCATATGGACAATTATATAATCACATATATCTTTTACTTCATTTCTAGCTTATAGAGAAACATATTGTGTTTTTTGTAATTGGTCATATATAAGATGCATGATGCTATGGATGATGCCTCAGAAATTATTCTTTGTTAGTTAAGAGAAAATAAAATATTTAAAAATTAATATAAAAATATGGCTTTCATACATAATTAAAAGGGTAGACAAGTGTGTTTTGAGATGAAGCTTATGGTATTATTAATTTTTCATAAATAATTTTATTTTGTATAAAAGATTATTTTATGATTAATATTAAAATCCCTTAGTCCAATCACTTGATGAGATTGATTGAATCAATTTCAAAGGAAGTGAAACTTGAAAATTTTGTATTAACCATAAATACATATAGTTCAGTAACTAAGAGGTTTTTTGGACAATATTTATAGCATATAATAAAATACAAAATGAATTAAATGAGAATCGCCTTAGATGGTTTGGCCACATAAAACGTCGGTCGTCCGATGACCCGGTTATGAGATTAGATGCATTAGATTTGCCTTATGTTAAGAAAGGTAGAGGTAGACTTAAAAAGACTTGGTTAAGATGTATAAAGATGACTTTTATACTTGAATTAAATGAGAATTTGTCAAATAATAGGACACAATGGAGACGAAGGATTCATGTAGCCGACCCCACTTAGTGGGATGAAGGCTTGTTGTTGTTGTTGTTGAATAAAATACAAAATGAATTCATGCATATTTTATGGATTGACCATTATCTTTAACTAACAACTATAAAGTCTTCCAAAATGAAAACTATAAGAAAGTTTTTTTATAACATTCTACTCTTCAATATATTGGTTCCTTAAGCTTCAGCCTTTTCTTTTAAGTCATCCTTGTGGTCTTCCTAAAACTTTAATACTTGTAAGAACCTTATATAACTATCAAGCATGTTCAGCAACTCAATGGATATTTGCTATCATCAAATAGGATAAAGACCATTCAAGATTCATGTTATTTATTGTTAGCTTGAGAGGAAAATGGATACGCTCTCGTCCCCTCCCTCCCCCCTTCCCCTCCTTAAATCATGCGTATAACAAAAATATGCTGATTTAAGTTATGAGTAATATAGTGGAAAAAAATATCAAGCATGAATACAACACAGTAGATCATCATAAATACATGAGTATGGTTAAGCATTTGACATGGAAATAAATTTTTTATTTACATCATTCACTGATGAAGTCATTTATAAACAAGTCTTAAAATTACAAATTTCACAAACAAAATAGTAAGTCTAAAACTTCTCCCCCTCTAGCATCACCAAAAAAGGGGCATTTGCATGCATAATACATAATTCTTATATATTTATGTATCTAACACTTAAACTTTCATATTTGCATAAATAGTATCAAAATAATTAATATTATATCAAAAATAACATCATCATTAACTAAGTGAAATGTACTTTTCATATATAGAAAAAGTGTTATACTTGTAAATATCAAATTATAGGTTTATATATGTAAATGCATAAAAATTGTGTGTTGTATGTAAATCTCTCTCTCTCTCTCCAAAAGAAGAGAGAGAGAGAGAGAGAACTAGTATGGATAAAGAGTTCAACAACTAGTAGCCACTTTCATCACCATCATCATGTATTCCATGGAAATGGAGATGATCAACGCCAAAGTGAAGATTGTAAACATATCTTGCAACTTCTACACATTGGAGCTAAGATGATCCCCTATACATGTCATTATTGTGTCCTCTTTATTCATCATGATCTTTATGTCATCTTATTCTTTTTGCTCCGTCCTGCAAAAATGAGCTTTTATAAAGGCTCTAGTTAAATGGCATTTTAAGAAGGCTTAATAATGTCGCAAATATTGTTTGAAGAAAAAATGATATCTCATCTCTAATAAAAAGATGTCCATGCAACTATAGTTGAAGCTCAAGATCGTTCTATTGGATGCTTCTTGCATATGAGATGATTGAATTAATTTAGAGCAAGATCAACCGCATCAAAATGTTCTTTCCTCAGATAGTAACAGGTAGCAAGTGGATTCATAAGAGTGATATTTAGCTTATCATAGGATTCTAAATAAGATTGATTTAAATCATGTGCTGAATTGCTTATGCTGTCATGGAACCATCTCACTTATAATTGTAATGGAGATTGTGAAATAGAGGAATCAAGGAAATATGCAAGCTATTAGAGTTTACTTCCATTAGTAGGTTTAAAAAGTAAATTCCCTTGTTCAATGACCATGAAAGAAACATAATTTGCAATGATGTAATATCAAAAATGTTGAAGTTTGGCTTGATCTTTAAATAGGAATAGAACAAATTGATAAGTTTACTATTGTAGTTCCCACAAATGACAAAATGGAATTTCGGTGCTGTCTTGGCAATAATAGTATGAAGAAGATGAAACCCAAGTGATCATATTTTTGATCAACAACCATGATTTGCTTACAATATTTTCTGTTCTGAAATCTTGCAGTGCCGCAACGGTCACACACTCTGTTCTAATTGCAAAACAAAGCACCACTCTTGTCCAACTTGCAGGCTGGAGCTTGGAGACATACGGTGCTTAGCATTGGAGAAGGTGGCCCAGTTGCTTGATCTTCCCTGCAAGTATTCTTCATTGGGCTGCCCAGAAATCTTCTCTTACAGCACCAAACAGAAGCACGAATCTCGATGCCAGCACAGGCCATACAATTGCCCATATGCTGGTTCTGAATGCTTTGTGGCGGGGACTATTCCTTTCTTGGCCTCCCATTTAAGAGACGATCACAGAGTAGATATGCATAATGGATGCACATTCGGCCACAGATATGTGAAATCTAAACCGCTTGAAGTTGAGAATGCCACGTGGATGCTTACCGTAAGTATGATCACTTTTAGCAACTGTTCTATTCATGTAAGCTTCCATTACCTTCTTTTATCATTATTTTTATGAGACATTTACCTACATAGCACACATTTCTTATATATTTATATATCTAACTTGTAAACTTTCATATTTACATGAATATGACTCAAATCTTTAATATTAAGTCAAAAGTAGCATCATTATTAATTTTTTAAAGTTAAATGCATCTTTTCTTACATAAGAAAAATGTTATACTTGTAAATATCAATCATTAGATGTTAAGAATGGAAATGTATAAGAATGATGTGCTATGTATTTCTTTTATTTTTAGTTTTATTTTGTTAGTTGTTTATGTCTAGAAGGGGAGTAGGCAGAACCATAGTTGTTTATTTTGAAAGAAAAACAATTAATTTGCTTTTTGTAGATAAATTTATTGTTTTTATTGAAGAATTGAAGATTGGTTAATGGAAAATAGGTTAGGAAAATTTACATGCTGACCACCCATTTTTTATATTTATAAATTAAGCATTTATCTTAGTTTTTTAAACTATTAAATCTATATATTTGTGCGTGCCACAATTAAAATGTTGAGAATTTTATAAAAATATAAAATATTTATTATGAATTTCAATATTTGGGTAATAATTTGAAAATTTGAGGTAGGAAGGTGTTTGATTTGTAAATATATAAGATTACGTCACATGATAGGAACCATAATTAAACCATATATAACATGTTCTCTTAATCGTAATTTATTTCGCTAAACTATTACATTTAGGGTGTTGTGTTGCAATACATAGCCAAGGTTTTAACTATAGGATCTCAGCTAAACATTGCTAAATAATTTTGGAGCTACATTAATCTCACTTTCTTTTTGAATCCCATTTTCACCCATTTGAAGCCAAATTCCCAATGGTAAATCTTGGGTGAAGTAAGATATAAGAGATTTACTCCACTTCAGTGCCTCTTCTTCTCCTTTCAAATCCTAAAATTTGAAAATATTATTATTATTTTTTTTTTGCAATGGGTATCCTCCCAACACCTCACCCATCTTGTGGGTGGGGATGTCGTTAATGTAATCCACTGTACATTCATCACCCAGCGTGTCGGTCCTACTTTTCTCCCAGTATAGAGCCAATAATTTATGAGGATTTAATCAGATTTTGACATCTATCACATCAAATTTGGATTTGCTTGGTTTGCTTAATCTTGTTTGAATGAAATCCTACTTATGGGTAAAGTAATTGCTATGCCAATTACTATACAAGCTTTCTTTGGTGAGGATAGTTCATTCTTTGAATTATTGGATCTAACATTATTTTAGATTAACAATTTATTAAGGTTTGTTTTACAATCTTGATTTTAAACTTGCCACAAAAAAGGGGATTGGGTTTCGCTTTAATGTTCATTTCAATTTGTTTGGAGTGATTGCAACTATCTCGAAAGCTATTATAGAACTTTATGAAAAAATTAATTTTTTTAGAAGCTTCTTCAGGCATTATATATATATATATATATATATATATATACACAAAGTTAGATAATAACTTCTTTGCAAATACTACACTCTAATAGATTTAGTTATAAAAAGTTATGTATCTAATTTTGAGAGATTTACATGCATACAACATCTAAATTTTTATGTATTTACATATCTAATCTTTAAATTTTAATTTATATATATAGCACTTTCGTCTTCAATTGCACATTAAAAATATGATCATCACTCATTTTGTCAAGTGAATATGCATCTTTTCAAGTATAGAAAAGTATTAATATGTAAATATCTAATTTTAGGTGTTAGATATGTAAATGTATAAGATACAATATGTAAATATTCCATTTTTAAAATGTAACAACAAAGTTGTAGTCATGTAAAAAAAAGATTATAATTAGGTAGTAATTACAATGCGGTGTTCACAAATACCCCCATTTTCTTCCAGGTTTTCCACTGCTTTGGGCAGTACTTTTGCCTCCATTTTGAGGCGTTCCAGATAGGCATGGCGCCTGTGTACATGGCCTTCCTGCGCTTCATGGGAGAGGAGAATGAAGCAAGGAAGTACCGTTACAGCCTCGAGGTTGGGGGAAGCGGCAGGAAGCTCATATGGGAAGGTTATCCCAGAAGCATTCGAGATAGCCATTCCAAGGTTCGAGACAGCTTCGATGGGCTCGTAATTCAGAGGAATATGGCGCTCTTCTTCTCCGCTGCTGCCGCCGCTGGCGGTGGCGGCGGCGGCGGCGACGGGAAGGAGCTCAAGTTGAGAGTCGCAGGCCGGATATGGAAGGCGCAGTAGAATTCTGGAGCGCTTTGGTGCTGAGCCAATATTGGGGCTTCGCTGCAAATATTTGGGGTAAGTTTGGCAATTTCTTATTTTTTGAGGGATTTATATACATACCATTTAATTCTTATGTTTTTATATGTATAATATTTCATTTTTATTTATTTATTTATATAACACTGTAATATATAAAATACATCGAAATTATCTGGATTGTAGAGTATGGATTAACAATGTGCAGTGAATGATATTTTTGATGTATTTTAAAAATTAATCTATTGGAGATTTATATACTTAGCTCATAATTTTTATATATTTATATATTTAATTTTTAAAGTTTGATATCTATAAATATAATATTTTTTTATGCATGAAATATGAAATATGCATTCATTTTAAAATATTAATTATAATGTTATTTTTTATATAATATTAAATATTTGAGTGTTATTTATGTATATATTAAAGTTTAATTATTACATATGTTAATATATATAAAAATTATGCGCTCCGTGTGTAAATACCCTTTAGTGTATAATATGAATAAATATAAAGATTGGTTGTCGGATATGTAAATCATAAGAATTAAGTGGTATTTATGTAAATTCCCTCTTCTTCTTTTTCAAAAAAAAAAATTGTATTGGTGGTTGGTTTGTAATTTGTTTTTTATTTATTTACACAACTATAAATGAGTTTTGCAAGGACGCAATTTTAAAATTATTATTAAGATCATGAGTTAGATTTTTTATTCATCTTATAATAATATTTTTCTTATATTGTTTAGGTGAAATAATAATAAAGGTATGATATGAATCTTTCATATTTATATACAAGATTATATTTTTAATTATTTTAAAAATTGATAATAGATATTTTTTATTATATATTTTAAACAATTTTTTTAAAGTAAAAAACGGACAAATAAAAAATAACAAATATATATATATATATATAAGGATAATTAAGAGATATTTATGTATATAATATATAATTCTTATGTATTTATATATCTAACATATAAAATTTAATATTTATAAAAATAGTATTTTGTTTCTATCATAAAATGATATATTTTATCTTCGAAAAATAATGATGGTATTATTTTTAATATAATAATAATAAAATAGATGTTATTTAAATAAATATAAAAGTTTAGATAGATGTATAAATATATAAAAAGTATATGCAATGTCGCTAAATGACCCTATTATTAATCACCGCGCCTTCTCGCGTCCTCAACTGTTACCCTGCCCGGCCGTTTTCCTTGAGCTTAAATTTAGCCATTTTCGATCGCCCCAATGAGCTACCTATCTATGGATTCTCTACTTTACCCCTTCTTCTCGAGCTATTCTCGGCCCTCTCTCTCCCTCCTCTCCTCGCCCTCCTCCACGATTTCCTCTCCCCGCCCCACGAATACTCCCTCTCTCGATTCCATCCATGGCTTCGGACCACATGCACTCCGCTTCCGAAACCTAGGTCCGATTTCTCGATTCGTTTCTTCTTCTTCGATATCTGTTCGCAATTTATGCGGATGAGGGCCAGATGTAAAGCAATATGAGGATGGACATGAATGAACTCAGCATCTTGTAGAAATTTCCCCTCTCAGTCATTCTCAATAACGGTTCGTATATCGCCTACGTTTGCTTTGTGTTCCATTAGCACTTGAACGAATTGGGGTTGTTGACATGATTTTCGGGCCAGCTTCGAAATTGTTAGGGTTTGATCATTATCATTTTAATTTATCATATGCAAAATTGGGGATTGGTTTAATTTGATTTATCGACTTTGATATTTCTTTTGTTGCGATAATGTTTGAAGACGGAAAAAATTTGTATAATCTATTTCTTGATTGGGATTGAATTTATTTCTTGTATGAGTTTTAGAAGGTGTTCCGATTGTTTTCCTTCTCACGCAGTGCTATATGTATGCAATGCTAGCATGTCAAGAAGACGATATTGTCAAGTTATGAACATAATTCCATAAAATGAAAGCCCGTCTTCTTCGTTGGTGCATTTGTAAATTGTGGAGCCTTTGTGTTCATTTGAGGCATCTGCAATGTCATGGAGATCTAATGGAAAATTTATAATCAGGATGGTGAAGTTATATGGATTGAGGGTGCTGAGTGGTAAAGAAGTTGTTGATGGCTAATTAAGATGAATATGTGATTAAACTAGGAAGTGATAAATTGAAGAGTTATTATATTAGATGACTATTTAGATAACAATTATTAAAGATAAGATAATTGCAATTAGATTTAAATGGTTTATACATGTGCATTGAAGGGTAGATAATGCATGAATTAGATGGACAAATGAAATTGGTGTATTCAAAATGATTTGTGAAGAATATATTTGATGTATCAAATAAATGAAAATCCCAATTTGTAATGTAGACCCTAATAGTGGGATAAGTTTTTCGCTCGTGCATATTGCTTCGACAACATTCAATATAAAATTTTAATATTTTTGCTAATGCGTGAGTTGGGAATTCTACCTTTCCTTTCTTTTATGATCATGCCAAATTTAAGCATAACCGGTTTGATCGACATATATAATCGGTTGAGCTATTCTTGAATCTCAAACTTTTATTATTGTTTGACAGTTTAATGATGAACACAAGCAGGGCGGACTCAATTGCCCCCTCTCTTAACTTTATAATTTTTTTTATGAGGTATCAAATTAATCATTTGTTCTATCTAAAAATTATTTTTGTCATTTATTTTTGTCCTAATATATAAATTTGTCTCTCCGGAGAACTAAGGCTGATTCCACCCCTGCCAATAAAATTTGTAACAATTCCACTAAGTATGTTTGTCTGACCATACAAATTCTTATGCTCAAATAAAAAGCATGCGTCCATATAAGCAAATAGAGTGTGGGATGCTCCAATTCCTATAGAAAAATCAAGGCTACTTGCATTGTCAATCCAATACATGATACTGTTTATAGTGTCCCATGAAAAAAGCCAAATATTGAATATTAAGCACAATTGTCAACTACACTTCATGGCTTGTTACTAGTACTTCCTCCATTCTGCTAGTCTAAGTTTTTCAAGTCAAGATGCTTGCTCAGTGGTGCTTTCATCATAAAATGAACACACACACACATAAAAAAAAGAGCTATTACTCTCCAGCAGATTGCAAACTTATAAATAAGATTTTCTACATCACCTCCAGCCTTTGTTTAGCTTCATTTCTAATCTTCTCGCATGGACCTCTTACAATGTACACGTTGAGACCATGCACATCTTGATGCAGAATCCATGGCAGCTGTGGTACCAAATTTGTGTGGCAAAAACCTAACCCTGATACTAATTGATGCAAGAGGTATAGATCTAGCATGCTGAAAGTGCAGGATATTCAGAAATAGAGTGTGAGATAGAGTTAGGGGAAGGGGTGGGAGTTCATGAGAGAAATTTAAGGGGGAAAAAAAAAAAACTTTAAAAGAGAGAGAAAGGGAGAGAGAGTCATGGACAAATTTCAAGCTAATAATTAGGAAATGGTTGAAGAAAGTAGCATAGTGATCTTGCAGGTCCCATGTGGATGGCATTTAACTTGCATGTAAAGCTATTTGATGTTAATAACCTTTCTCATAGTATAATTGGTTGACTTGTCTGCATGACATCTCTTTAATCTAATGAAATTTGTTTATGGTTTTTTCAGATGGATGCTATTTCATCAGGGAAAAGATCCTCAAAAATCAAGAAAAAGGCGCAGTTCACTGCCACCAACACGGGAAATTCTGGTACAATTTCTGAACCTCCCCCAAGTTTTGAAACAAAATCTGAAAATTCATCAGATGTGAAGGAAGCATCCAATGATTTACCTGACGTTACTATCACCTACTTTTCAAATAACTTACATGAGGATCTCACAAGTTCATCAAACAGCTTGCCTTCCATCAAAGCCATGCACCATAGTCCCCATCCAAGCATTAAACCTCCTGTAAATTTAAAAACAACATCAGGAAAAGCATGGAGCATGAAGAAAAAACTCGACTTTTTTACTCAAGATGATTCCAATTCAGCAAATGTTTCATGTTCAAGCGCAGGGCTAATTTCCTGTGCGAGCTCTAAACTTAAACCTGCTCTAACTTCTGAAATCATGCCAGGAAAAGAAGCAGATGACAAGAAAACAATGGATTCTGCTTACAGGGAAGGAGATAACTCGGCGAGGGATTCAAGTTCAAGCTTAAGTTTAAACCCTAGCCCTTGTTCAAGCATTAGCTCAGAGACCTCAACCTCCACAATGACGATAACAGCTTGCCTGAAGCCAAATGATCTAAAAGCCAGTGATGGTGGCCGTACCACTAGCCGAAGTAGTTGCAGTAGCTCACAGAGAGACAGCTTGGATGGCTATTCTTCCATGGCTGCTCAAGTCAAGCGGCACACGGGTCGTGACAGTCGCTGGAAGGCGATTCAGTTAGCGAGTTCCAGAGATCCACCACTCGGCCTTGGTCACTTCAAGCTACTCAAGCGCTTAGGTTACGGTGACATAGGCAGTGTTTATCTTGTAGAACTCAAAGGTACTGATGCATATTTTGCCATGAAGGTCATGGACAAGGCTTCCATTCTTAGCAGAAATAAGCTGATCAGAGCACAGACTGAAAGGGAGATCCTTAGTCTTCTTGATCATCCCTTTCTGCCAACTCTTTACGCGCACTTTCAGACGGACAAATTCTACTGCCTGGTGATGGAATATTGCAGCGGAGGCAATCTACACTCTCTCCGGCAAAAACAGCCTTACAAGTATTTCACCGAGCAAGCTGCAAGGTACTGTTTTCTTCCTTTCCCATTTTTTCATCGCAAAGAATATAATCAACATGTGTAAATCAAATCGAATATATGAATAATCTATCAGATCTTTACCTGTTTTCAGATTCTATGCTTCAGAGGTTCTACTTGCACTGGAGTACTTGCATATGCTTGGAATTGTATACAGAGACTTGAAGCCTGAGAATGTTCTTGTCAGAGAGGAAGGTCACATCATGCTCTCGGACTTCGACCTCTCCCTCCAGTGCTCCGTCAGCCCAACGCTCGTCAAATCTTCATCCCTGCATGGAGGAAACCCTAGAGATCTCGAAGGCATGCTCGACGCCGATAAAGCCGTCCAGGGCTGCATCCAGCCGGCGGCATTCTTACCCCGCATACTCCCGAAGCGGAATCGAAAGTCGAAATCAGATTTCGGCCCTGGCGCCGGGATCCTGCCGGAATTGATAGCGGAGCCGACGAGTGCTCGATCGATGTCTTTCGTCGGAACCCACGAGTACCTGGCGCCGGAGATCATCCGAGGAGAAGGGCATGGGAGTGCGGTGGACTGGTGGACTCTCGGCATCTTCATCTACGAACTGATCTATGGGACCACTCCCTTCAGAGGCTCGGGCAATCGAGCCACCCTCTTCAATGTTATAGGGCAGCCGTTGAGGTTTCCGGAGGAGCCGGTTGTGAGCGCCGGTGCTCGAGATCTCATCCAAAGCCTTCTCGTCAAGGATCCTCAGAAGAGGATAGCTTGCCGAAGGGGCGCGGCCGAGATAAAGCAGCATCAATTTTTTGATGGAGTGAACTGGGCATTGGTGAGAAGCATGCAGCCGCCTCATGTTCCAGAGATCGTGGACTTCGCGCAGTTTAAAAGCAGAGATATTACAGATAGGAAGAAGAAAGCTGCCTCCGAACATGTTGGAGGTAATAGCCAACAAATTAATCCCTCACAAGTTTATTTTGAGTATTTTTAGTCTCAGTATTATTAATAGAATTTTTTTTATTATATATTTTAATATATATAATAATGGATGGTGATAATATATAATTTTAATATAAATATTTTTTTTGTTTTACACTGAAATTAAAAGATGGATGGTGATAAATGGAATGCTTATTGGTCTATAAACCCATTCTTTGTCAATTCAATGTTTTGTTTTAGATTGTATGGTTAGTGAGACTTTTATATGCTTTGATGTGATTTTTTAAAATTTATTTGATAGATTGTTTTAGGAGATTTACATACATAACATCTCAATCTATGTATTTATATATCTAATATCAAATTTTAATATATATATATATATATATATATATATATATATATATATATATATATATATATATATATATATATATATATATATATATATATATCTCTCTCATTATAAGTATGTAAATCTTTCTTGTTTTTAATAATTCAAAAAGATTAAGGATGAATATGTTACTAATTATAAATATGCAAAATTGGAAGATTTTGAACTTTTTATCTAATGTTGGAGGTAGCTTTCAATCTCAGCCATTGAACTAAATGGTTAAATAGTCTTTGAACTGATTCAAAATATTAAAATTTAATAAATTTTATTTAATTAAGATTATATATATATAAGTTAAAATGAGTTGAACATGATGAAATGAAAGATTATTTATATTTATATTTTATTTATTTAAAATTTGAGTTTAAATATATAATTGTATTTGCTCACTTGCTTAAAGAATCATTTGAACATGAATATTAATGAATAAAAAATATAAATTATCTGAAAATGAGTTTTTCGATAACCTTAATGAAGGTCTTGCACCAAAGTGGCTGACTGCATAGAAGGATTTAGGAATTTCTATTTGACCTTAAAACAATTAAATAGATAAATAAAAAAAAATTCAAGTTAAAATGCTTAATAAAAAAAGTAAATACTTTCAATAAAAGTCTAAAGAAATATAATCTTTTTTATATGAATCATATATAATATAGTTATTTATTTTAGGATTTTAGTTGAATCATTTCTGTTGATTTTCTTAAATTCATAAGAGGACTTAATTATATAGGTACAAATTTTATACTTTCAGAAGATTCAACCTAATTTATAAAATTAAATAATAATTTCTATTCATTTATTTTCTTCTTTCAAGAATTAAAAATTACAAGAGAATTTTTTTAAAAAAAAGCATTTTATTTATTCCAATTTATTTTATTAGCATTTTACTGATTTTGAATAAAAAATGTCAAAATCTTCACATATTCTTATAATTTTTCCTTTTTAATGAATTATATTAATTTCTTGAAAAAAATAAGGTAATTGGGATTGTTTTATACGCAAATTGGATTAGACTTATAGGTAATTGGTTCCTTATTTACTTAATTTTAGGAAAATTTCAAATTTATTTAATAAATCGAGGAAACCAAGAATAAATCCTTATCAATAATCTATGCAACGCTATATCATGTGTGTCACCCACCGTCTCTTATTTAAAACCTAAATATTTATAATAATGGGAAAGTAAAAGAATTATGATTTAATCAATAGATATATGCAACGCATATATCATTCTTTTAAAACAAGTTTCAAAAATATCATGTGTGTCAGGAATACGGTCTTATATATATATATATATAGAGAGAGAGAGAGAGAGAGAGAGCAAGATCTCAAGGACGATAGCCACAAGCTTAAGATTGATTATAATTTACCCATAATTAAATTAAAGATATTTCAAAATTAGAAAAAAAGTATTATATATATATATATATACACAGAGAGAGAGAGAGAGAGAATTCATCTGATTTAATTTAGTTATTTTATATATTCCTAATGTAATAATATATGAAAAATATTTTATTTACTATATTATTTATGATTATGAGCATAAATTATTCATATTAATAAACTTGATCATTATCTTGGATAATTCATATGATGGTAAATTTTTTATTATATGATTCATAATTATGTTAATTATGCCACTATAATCTTAATTAGAAAATGATCTTCATTTTAACTTCATAAATATTTCTTAATTATAACACTGTCTTTGTCGGTCACAAATCCGGATGTGAAAAATGAAGGGTTGCGATAAGCAGTCAACAGCTAGCGTAAAACTTGTCGAAATAATCATGACATGAATCTTTGAAAATATTATGTTAATGCTGACGTCCCCTGGAAGCGATGCGTTGTATGGCTTAATACAATGAAAAATGTGCAAGGGCCGTTGCATCAGTGCCCGAGTGCAATGTTAAATAAGCAAGGATTCCCACATTATGGATGGATGCGGGCAAAAAAGTTAGTCCATAAAACTAGAATTAAGTTAGGAACTTGAAATATATGTACTCTTACATGTAAATTAATGAAATTAATAGATATTATGATTCATAGGAAGATAAATATTTTATGTATTCAAGAAACTAAATGAGTTGGGGAGAAAGCCAAAGAGATTGATAGTTCAGATTTTAAACTTTAATATTTAAGTAAAAGTCGAATTAAAAATGACGTAGGTGTGATTATAGATAAAAGTTTGAAGGATAATGTTAAAAATATCAATAGATTTGGAGATAGAATTATAACTTTAAATATTATTGTTGATACTAAGATTATCAATATTATATGTGTTTATGTCATCGAGTAGGTTCAGATGTAGGCTCAAAAGAAACATTTTGTAATGAATTAAATGGATTAATACAAAATATATTTCTTGAAGGAAAAATATTTATTGGAGGAGATTTGAATGGACATGTTGCTAGAATAGTAGAAGATTTTAAAAATATTCATAATGATTATGAATTTGGAATGACTAATGAAAAAGATAAGACTATATTAGATTTTACTTTAGCCTATAATTTTGTAATTACTAATACTTTATTTAAGAAAAGAGATGAGCATATTATTACTTATAAAAATGAATCTAGTAAAACATAAATAAATTATTTTCTAATAAGAAAAATAGATCGTTCATATTGTAAAGATTGTAAGATCATTCCGAATGAAAATTTAAATACCCAACATCGACAGTTAGTTTTAAATTTTAAGATGAAAGATCATAAGATGAAAAATAAATTAAATTATTATCCTTGGATTAGATGGTAATACTTAAAGAATACTAATTAAAATATTTTTAAGAGCAAGCTATAAGAGCTTAGAATTTGAGATGTTCATAAGAAAACTAATATTATGTATAAAAAAAATAGCATGTGAAATTAAAGAAGTTGCAAAAAATGTGCTTAAAGAATTAAAAGAAAAATCTTCTTTTAATAAAAATAGTTGGTAGTTGAATTAGAATGCGCAAGAAAAGATAAGAAAAAAGTATTGTTATAAAATTTAATTTAGATGTAAAAACTCGGAGAATTAGAAAATATATAAAGTAACACATAAAGATTCTAAGAAAGCACTATATTAGGCAAAAAAATAAACTTTTAGTGATTTATACAATAGATTGGATACCAAAGAATATGAAAGATGTATGTATAAATTAACCAACCAAAGAGATAGGAAAAGTAAATAGTTCAAGTGAAGTGTATTAAGGATGAAAATCATAAAATATTTTTTTAGAAAAAGATATTAAAAATAGGTGGATGAGATATTTTGATTAACTTTTCAATGAAGGATTTAAAAATACGATTGCTTTTAGCAGCCTTAATACCCTAAACAAAAATAAAAAATTCTATTTTTATCATCGTATTAGTAAATTTAAAGTTAGAGAAGCTTTAAAGAAAATGAAATGTGAAAAAATAGTAGGACCTGATAATATTCAAATAGAAGTGTGAAAATATTTAGGAGATCAAGAAATTTTTTGGCTTACAAATCTTTTTAATATTATTTTAAAGACTAAAAATATGTCAGATGAGTGGAGAAAGAGTTTGTTGGTTCCTATATTTAAGAATAAATGTGATGCACAAGAGTGTGCAAATTATAAAGGAATTAAGTTAATGTGTCATACATTAAAATTATGGGAGAGAGTAAATAAGCATATGTTACAATGTGATACAAAAGTTAGATAATTAATTTAGTTTCATGTCAGGTATATCTACTATGGATGTTATACATTTGTTAAGAGGTTTGATGGAGAAGTATAGATAAATTAAGGAGGATCAACATATGATATTTGTTGGTTGAGAGAAAGCTTATGATAAAGTTTCAAGAGATGTTCTTTAGACAATTTTAGAAAAGAAAAGAATTAATATTGGTTATATTCAAGTCATTAAGGATATGTATATTAGAGCTGTTACTTGTGTCTAAACATAAGGAGGATTGACAAAATATTTTCCTATTTTAGTTGGATTACATCAAGGATCAGCTTTAAGCCCTTATCTTTTTTGCTTAAGTTATGGATGTTCTTACTAGACATTTATAGGAAGATGTATCTTGATGAATGCTTTTTGCTGATAACATTCTTCTTGTTGATAAGATTAGAGAGGGAGTCCAAGAGAAACTTGGATTATGGAGGTCAACCTTAGAGTCTAAATGTTTTCATTTAATTAGATCTAAACCTAAGTATATGGAGTGTAATTTTAGTTGTAGAAGTTTTAGTGACAGTGTTGTAACATTGAGTGAACAAGTAATTAAAAAGAGTGAGCGATTCATATATCTAGGCTCTATTGTTCAAAATGATGGTGAAATAGATGGAGATATTATTAGCATAATTCAAGTTGGATGGTTGCAGTGGAGGAATGCATATGGCCTACTGTGTGAAAGAAAAGTACCGCTTAAACTTAAGGAAAAATTTTATAAGATGGTGGTAAGACCTGTAATGATTTATGGTGCAGAATATTGGCCAACAAAAGAGAAGAATAAGACTAAGTTAAGTGTAAAGATGAGGATGCTCAGGTGAATGAGTGGATTTACTCTTAGAGATAAAGTGCGAAATGAGTATGTTTGGAAAAAAGTTGGAGTAGCTCTAGTGGCAAATAATATTAGAGAGAGCCGCCTTAGATGGTTTGGCTATATAAAACGTCGGACATCTGATGACCCAGTTAGGAGAATATATGCATTAGATTTGTCTTATGTTAAAAAAGATAGAGGGACCTAAAAAGAGTTGGTTAAGATGTATAAAAAATGACCTTAGTATACTTGAATTAAATGAGAATTTGACACATAATAAGACACAATGAAGAAGAAGGATTCATATAGCCGGCCTCACATAGTGGGATAAAGGCTTCTTGTTGTTGTTATTGTTGAATGTTTCTTAATTATGTAACTTCAATCTTAACAATTTTTTAATCGATGCTAATTGTGTGAGGCATTTGATTAAGGGTCTATTTGGGACAATTGCAGTAATATGAAAATATAATAGTGGAGTTGCTGCAGAAGAAATTGTTATCTAAGAAGCTGTGATGAGCATTACAATTTTTCTATTTTTAAAAAATCAGATCACAACTTTCTAGTATCCACCGCACTCTATTAGATCGGCTTGAAAAACTCAACTTTTCACCGTAACTTCTTCAAAACGTAGTTAGTCAAACGCCTCTGGTGCTCGGACCGCACAACTATCGCTGCTCCAAAAAAGTACTTAAATTTTCTCATAACTCCTTTTTTTAAAATTGCATGTTTAATCTCATGTGTTACAACAAGACACTCATGTGCAAACCCTATTTTTCCTCCCTCAGATAAATTTGAAATTTGAAATAGTTGCAATTGCTTCTAATATTGTAAACCTACTCTAAGTTCAAGCTAACGTTGATGAAAAGTTGAAAGAAGTATTCTTTAGAAGCTTTGCTTGATGCTTTGAGTTTTTGGGGTTGAATGGTCAGGGGCTTTCAATAAACCTTGGTTCTTTGGTGAGGATAAAATTCGCTAAGTTATCATTTATTTTCTTTACTATAACCCCTATTCTTCCTCCCTCAGATAAATTTGAAATTTGAAATTTGAAATAGTTGCAATTGCTTCTAATATTGTAAACCTACTCTAAGTTCAAGCTAATGTTGATGAAAAGTTGAAAGAAGTATTCTTTAGAAGCTTTGCTTGATGCTTTGAGTTTTTGGGGTTGAAAGGTCAGGGGCTTTCAATAAACCTTGGTTCTTAGATGGTTTGGCTATATAAAACGTCAAACATCTGATGACCCAGTTAGGATAATATATGCATTAGATTTGTCTTATGTTAAAAAAGATAGAGGTGGACCTAAAAAGAGTTGGTTAAGATGTATAAAAAATGACTTTAGTATACTTGAATTAAATGAGACACACATAATAAGACACAATGAAGAAGAAGGATTCATATAGCACCTCACATAGTAGGATAAAGGCTTCTTATTGTTGTTATTGTTGAATGTTTCTTAATTATGTAACTTCAATCTTAACAATTTTTTAATCGATGCTAATTGTGTCAGGCATTTGATTAAGGATCTATTTGAGACAATTGCAGTAATATGAAAATATAATAGTGGAGTTGCTGCAGAAGAAATTGTTGTCTAAGAAGCTGCGATGAGCATTACAATTTTTCTATTTTTAAAAAGTCAGATCACAACTTTCTAGTATCCACCGCACTCTATTAGATCGGCTTGAAAAACTCAACTTTTTCACCGTAACTTCTTCAAAACGTAGTTAGTCAAACGCCTCTAGCTCGACGACAACTATCACGCCCAAAAAAGTACTTAAATTTGCTCATAACTCCTTTTTTTTAAATTGCATGTTTAATCTCATGTGTTACAACAAGACACTCATGTGCAAACCCTATTCTTCCTCCCTCAGATAAATTTGAAATTTGAAATAGTTGCAATTGCTTCTAATATTGTAAACCTACTCTAAGTTCAAGCTAACGTTGATGAAAAGTTGAAAGAAGTATTCTTTAGAAGCTTTGCTTGATGCTTTGAGTTTTTGGGGTTGAATGGTCAGGGGCTTTCAATAAACCTTGGTTCTTTGGTGAGGATAAAATTCATCAGTTATCATTTATTTTCTTTACTATAACCCCTATTCTTCCTCCCTCAGATAAATTTGAAATTTGAAATAGTTGCAATTGCTTCTAATATTGTAAACCTACTCTAAGTTCAAGCTAACGTTGATGAAAAGTTGAAAGAAGTATTCTTTAGAAGCTTTGCTTGATGCTTTGAGTTTTTGGGGTTGAAAGGTCAGGGGCTTTCAATAAACCTTGGTTCTTTGGTGAGGATAAAACTATTTTCTTTAAATAACCCCACACACACACACACACTAACCTCCCCAACTTCAAGCCATTCCATAGTTAATTTTCCCCCACAAGGTCGCATTCTCGACCACGCAAAATAACCCCCACTCTCATCATCTTAATCATTCCACATTAAGGGTCTGTATGATATAGCTACGGTTGTATGAAAAAATAATGATGAAAGTGTTGCAGAAAAAACTATAGTGAGTATACAAAATTTATTTATTTTACAAAATTCAAACCATAGTATTATGACTGTTACTGCAAGTAGCCTAGTCAAGTTGAAAAATACAACTTTCCCAGTGTAGATTCCTCAAAATGCAGCCAAATACGATTGCCAAACAACAGTGCAGTGTGATGTAGCACCACACCGCACAGCCACCGCCGCCCCAAACGTAACTTAAGCCTACCTTATCATCATCTTGCCTCCGCTCCTAACGAACAAAATCTATCATTTCCTCCACATTAAGCCCACCACCAAGTGGCACCATGGTTAGCTCTCACCGACATCAAGTAGAACGACATTAACATGTTCGAGGTCCATTTCAATGCAATTTGTTACAAGCAAAATCTCAACAGGTACAACAATCACTGTCTTTAAATACAAACACAATGGCTCATATAAACTACTTATGAACTTCAAGGCAACAGTCATCTTCTAATAGATTTACAAAGAAGGCTTTCTTCTTATGTTTTTATGTGCTCTAGGAATTCCAATGCTAGCTCAAGCTTTAAAACTCTGATGTTTATCAAATGAAGCCAAATTACCCATTTCTAATGCAAGAAAACAACTCTTCAATATAGTATAATGTGGCTTCAAAATAGAGTTTGTTGGCTAATTAAAACAAAACAAAAAAAAACATCTGCTTTAACAAAAGCGTTAAAACTTGTAATCATCTTGTTAAGCTTACTGGCTAAATAAAATAAAAACTTTATACTTGCATTACTACAATGTAAAAAACAAGAGAGAGAGAGAGAGATCTCAGAATCAAATTTAAATATGGATGAATACTTTCAAACCTTTCGGAGCAAAGCTTTAAGATGAGGCTGAAGACTGGTAATGCTTGTTGCCATCTGAACAACATATGATAGCTCGCCATTCATCACCTTGAAAGCTCGGGTTATTTCCTTCACCTGCCAGAATAAGGGAAATAATAATGCCTTTTTTTTAGCATGACATTTTATTTCAAGTTTGAAGTCAGAAGAAATTAAAGCTTTTTTGCGCAGAAGTTCTTATGATTCTAGCTAAGGGTAGAAGCCTTTCCATGAGAAGAAGAAAAGCTAAAAATTTACTTTAAATTTGAACTATCTAATTTCAAAAAGAAAAAAAAGGTGCTTACAATTTAGATAAACTAGCATTTAGTTTAATGGAACTTATATTGTTAATTTAAATAGGTGAAAGCTTGTTTCAAACACTTGAAGAAGAACGAAAAATAGAGAATGAAAAAAGAAGACCAACACAAGAATACATACAAGATTCTTATAAAAGTTCATCCAATTGATAGTTACGTCCATGTTATCGTCAATACAAGTTTCATAATGATTTTATTGTAGGAAAGCCTGCAATGATTAGATGCATTTTGAGGGTTCCACAACAAAATCCTGAGAGGAACTCACCACCTCGCTCCAAATCCTGTGATGACTTTTATTGTGAAGATTGACCTATGACTAAATTTGCATAGAACATTTTCTGTGAAAAAAAAAAAGCTCTACACCTTGAAAATGATCACAAAATATACCACTAACTAGCAATAATAGATAGGATATGTAGTAGCTTGATGTTCAACATATAACTTTCTTTTTAATGGTCCAATATTCAAAACTTGCAGAAGTTAAAGGGACAAACTAAATAAGAATGCTATAGTGCATAGTCTGAGACGTATCTTCTACTCTTCAAAGTGCACTCATTTTAGTCAAAGTAGAAACAAATAGCCACTCGGTTGTTATTTTAAATTTGTTCTAAATGCGTAGTCATCCCTAACCCTAAATGGATAATTAATTCATAATGTTTACAACAGATGGTAGAGCACAAAACACACAGAATAATGATGATTGATTCCATGAAGAGCATCAGAGGCCTTTATGATGCTTCTTTGTAACATTCAATCTAATTGGAACTTACCTTAAGATTTGTGAACTCAAAAGAAATTATAACAAAGAAAAGAAAGCTTGGAATACCCTAACCAATTTTTTTGGTCATGTTGGTTCTCAAAGCTGTTGGATTTGTTTTGAGATCTATATAATACAAATTGTAATTGATTCCTCATGAATTACACTCATCTCATAACAAATCCTATGATGTTATGAGACCCATCTTCACCAAAGCTTTGATCGATATATCTGACCCAAAATTTCCCTATTATAACACAGTAATGTCATTAGTTATATCCACACAAACACCATAATTTTTATAGCATTGAAATCTTAGGAATAGCCATAGACTTTGATGATGATAACTTAAGGTAACCTAAAAACATGTAATGATCTCCAAGAATGCCTCAAATTTACAACACTATTATTTAAATGGCTCCTTATTATCTCTTTGCTTAACTAGAAAAGAGGCTGTTGATTCATGAGAACTAGAAAAACAATGCTTTCAAGTGGCAGATTATATAAGAAAATTTCACCCTAAAATTAAAATTGTATATAGATATGAGGTTGGTCAAGACCTTCTGCAAACACAAACTTTCATAATAATTATATCTTCCCATTTGGAAAAACACTCTCAATTGTGAACATCTCGTCTCAAAGGCATGAAATATGACCAATCATGATTCATAAGATACATAACATGATTGATTCAGTTATATAAGAACAAACCTTTGTCTACTCTTAGAGGAAGTACTTGGTTTGAATTTTATGCGAGTTATGAATAGACTTAAAAGCCAAACAATTATAATGTTACTGTTCTTGGCAGAAGTTTATATGCTTAGAGTACACTAGTGCCCTCAAATATATTTTGATCAATTCATTGAAATGTGAGTACCATAGCATGTACATTGAGACATTGAATCAATCAAGACACTTGGATCAGTTAAAATCCAACATAATTAAATCTAATTTCTAGACCATATTACCTAATCAACTAAGTTAACCTTTCAACATTACTACACTCAAGGATATTTTCATCAATTTTCTTTGAAGATTTTCAGAAAAAAAGCTCAAAAGCTATGTTCATAACATTGAATAGCCCACAGGCATGTTGATGTGCTTCACTGATGTAGATCTCAAGCATTTTGGACCCCCATAGGGTCTTCTCGAGGCCATAAAATTTCCATTGATGCTTCCAAATGCATTAGTATCGATGTATAGGGGTGATTATTAATGCTTAAGCATAATAATCTATATAAGAGGCTATTTTTAGGGGTCAACGTACCTTAATCATCCTTTTAGATGATAAGATGCCTTAGCATGTTTTATGGAGCAAATTTAGGTTACCAATAATTTAACATATTTTTGAGGTGCCATATATAAGTTAGCCCTAGGTCAACCACATTGATCAAAGGTCCACACCAAGGCCATCTCAAATTCCTGAATATATATTTTTTTAATTATGTAAAAAATATTGAATTTATTTTTTCCTAACCAATAATTTTTTCTTTTTATTTTTTAGTCCGCCCGAATATTCTTGAAATTTTTAAAAATTATATTTCTTTTCTAATTTATCAAATTGTTCAAAGATATTAAAAATTAAAGCAATTCCAAAACATTTCTATAAATTTTGATTTGCTTGAAGGATATGTTCATAATTTTCAAAAATATTGAGAACATTTATAATATTTTCAATTTATTCCAATCAGATGATGTGGGCACCAAAATCTTCCTTTGAGGAACACAATCTTAGCCATATGCTTAGTAATATTTCTAGGGTGAAAAAAACTATTAAGTCGGGCATAAATTTTAAGAATAGAGTAATAAAGAATAAAATCAGATAAGGTGGACCAAAAGAATTTGCAAGGCTCAGAATAACTAGATAGGTCAATCACTCCATAACTAAACAAGGCATAGACTATCTAGACATCCAAAGAACACATTGTAGTAGTAGCATGATAGATACTAACATCCTACATGCCAAACAACCTCCATGCTCTATAAAGGCTCAATCCAGCCAAAAACTAAATCATCAAAAGCTTAGACAAAATAGTGGTTAGAAATGATAATATGGGATACTTTCAAGACGGTTCTGAATATATTCAAACACCAAAAAAACATTCATCATACATGCTTAGACGAGTATCTCAAGCAATATAGTAACATCCCTGATATAGGCTACATGAGATCTTGATATGGAACAAGAGATCAAAGGGGGTGAAGATACATCAAAAATACAATATAAAATCCATCAACACCAACCTCCACTAAAAAGAGAGATTCAACACCCCTCATGCTGTCAACACATGCAATAATTATGGTTCCCAAAGGCCTAGGAGAGAGTCCTTTACAAAGGAGGGCCATCCTCCAAGACCTATAAATATCATAAAACACAACAGAGGATCCTGTTGATCTCCATGCATGCCATAAGTCGTCGAAGCTCACAAGGACGACGCTTCAACGCAAAATCGAGCTGAAATGCACTCGACAACGTCGAAAATCAGTTGAAATGATCTCCGATCGACAAACGGATTCCATCGCTCGTAACGCCGAAATTGATCGAGTAGGCATTTTATGTAATTCCGACCGATCAAGGAGAGGGTCGCCGATGCGACACGTATATCGAGGTCGGAAACCGCGATGTTCCCAAACGACCTCCAAATTGATCTCCGTAAAACGTCAAATCTATCAAATGGGCTATTCGCCTCAATTCGGACGAGTATGCATGAATATCGAGCAATCAGATACAAGAACACGCAAATCGGAGCTGAAATACACTCGACGGCACCAAAAATCAGTCGAAACGACCTCTGATCGACGAACAGACTCCGCCATCACATTCAAAATGTCGAAATTGATTAGAATAGACATATTACATAATTTGACGGTCGACTGATCAAGGAGGGTCGCCGATACGTTGACACGCATATCGTCGGAAGCGCACCAAACTCCGCTCGCGGAAATTGATCGCGCTAGCGCCAAACGCCAAAACTTATCGAATGATCGCCCGGCCAATTCGACGAGTATGCACGAATATCGAGCGAGCGGAAGCAACGACTCGCAAATTTGAACTGAAATTGACCCCGATATGACGCCGACTTGAACCAAACGGCCGATAAACGACGTGCCACGCCCGAACATCGAGTAACCTAAAATTGACATATATATTATCTATGTGACGATGTCGACGCGAAATCTAAATTAAGGCAAATAAAATAATAAAAAAATACAAATCCTATAAATACCTGTCCTAAAACCCTAAACCCTAATTATTTTATTCCCTCCTCCCAAAGCCGCTGCCTCCCTTTCCACGATCTCTCTCTCTCTCTTCCCGCCTCCGCATTCCGTCAGTAATAGTGCAAGAAGGTTTCCTCTAAACAACCTACGACATCAGAAGGGGTGCTGTAGAGAAATCACTCACCACTGTTTGAGTCGCACGCGTGCTGCTTCAAGTTTTGACCATAAAAGACTTTTCTTGGCGTGGGAAACTTGCATTTATGTGTTAACTATAAGACCCGTACACGCATGGTGAAGGAAACTTATACTTGCTTGTATAATACGCACGCCTTTCTGGCGGGGAAATCTTTCGAGTACCTTAGAGACCCATACATGCCTTTTGGCATAGAGAAGGCATTCCGTGATTTATACCACCCATACACTTTCTTGCATGGTGGACGATACAATAAATCTATACGGCGACGATAATCGGATCCAAATCGCCAAACTTCACACCGACAAGGGAACCCGCAAATCTTGATAGTAAACTATGCTATAATATAAAATTGTTATTTGAACTAACATTGCAGGTGTATAAGCACGACACGCCTTTCTGGGCGAGAAATCTTTCGCAGGTACCTTAGAGCCCCATACATGCCATTCTTGGCATGGTGGGAAGACGCATTCAGGCCGTTGTTTATACCACCCATACACGCCTTTCTTGGCGTGGTAGGCAGACCCAACATAGGCAAATCTATATGGGACGACGGATGTCAAAATCGCCAAATTTTTACACTGACATGATTAATAATCTGTTTAATGAAAATTCAATAATAAAGCTAAAATTAATGTTTTAACTTGACATTGCAAATATATAAATACTTGTACACGCCTTTCTTGATGTGGGAAAATATGCGCTTCATACAGATACTTCTGGGACTCATACATGACTTTCTTGATATAGTGCGATGATGCATTCGGCCGTAGTGTATACACCACCCATATATGCCTTTCTTGGCATGGGTGCCCAACCAGTAGCCCTATATGGGACGACGGAGCTAAAAATCTATCAAAAATTTATTTAAAAATTCTATACTTAGAATGAAATTCAGTCAAAACAAGCAATATTATACAAATTCCTTAGATTTAAATTAACGCTGAATCAAATACACCGCATGACGACACACCAATGCTTAATTTCAAGTGTTCGAGGTGCAGCTTTCCCGCCGGGTCTTAGGATCGGGTCCGAGTTAACAAAACCTAAAAAAAATATAATGATGTTATTATAATATATTCAACCTAATAAAATATATAGCTTATTATGACAACAGACCGATCTCTATTATTAAATTAATAGATACAAGATCTCAAATAAAGAAACAATAAACCAATAGATATGTTAAATGAAAATTTTAACCGAAGGGATACTTCTATCAAAATTTGATTATAATTTCAAAACAAATTGACTTAAATATTAATCTAAATGCAATTTAAAATATCATCGTTATAAATGCAAGTGAAATTCAATATTAAAACTTAAAGCTAAAATTTAACTCGCTTCCGCAATTGTTTGTCGAGATAACAAATTAAGAAAACCCTACAAAAGGAGTCAAAAGTCAACTCAAGTACATAACCATATTTACTCTCAATCTCATGTCGAGGATGGCTCCTCTCCTGATCCGCAGAAGGCTCACATGATTGACCGAGTCCTCTGTTGATTGCCAAATGACCCCATTATATCTCCACGCCGTAGTCAGATGCTCCCCAATTCTCACCCTTTGAGGGAACCATATGGTATACTTGATTGGCAAAAGCTCTCTAATGAAGGCTTTAAGCTTGTCTTCTTAGATAAACACCACCCCAGGCCTAGATTTCTTGGATGACGAACTCGTGTAAATAAAGATCCTTTGATCACGGTCGACTACCTCCTCACTAATAGACTAGGACCACGACGACCGGGATGAGGAACCATGATCTAGACGGCGTCATCGTTCAACAACAATCCACTTTAAGTTAAATATAATGAATTTCATAAATCTAAATTCTAAAACTCCACATGTTGCTATTATACGCTACGCACTAAGTGATCTAACGACACTTTAATCGAAAGTTCTCTCAAGATTAGATGAGTAATTAACTATGCTTGCCATAGAAACCCGAACCAGATCTAAAGTCCTCACAAATGAGGGCAAAATCTCTGGTAGTTCTCTTATACTATCCCATCTCCTTTGAAAATTTCACGACGATAAATCATACTCTTCATCGAGATCGGTGAATTTTCTCCACAAATCCTAAAAATATAATTCAAACATAATAGCAACAAAGAGAAATTCATCCCTAGTGCATTCTCAACTCACTACTCTTTTAATTAGTCGCAAGTGGCAACTACTAATCTATCTCTAAAAATTTCTAAATGTCAATTTTAAATAGAAACATCTATTTGGAGCTCTTGTTAAGAGCATAACCTATTGAGGAGAATGAAACAAAGAGTCCTCTATACATCAAGAAGCAAAGGCAAAAAGTAGTTAGAGAAGGAAAATCAATTATATTGAAATATTCAAGTTAAACATAATTTTATAAGTATGAAGCTCAACAACCTTTTATTAGTTAGAAAAGGACTTGCTAAGGAGGATTAGACAAGAGAGTCTCCTACACATCAAGGAGCAAAGCCTCAAAAAGCAATCAAGAAAGAACATTAGCAACACCAAATTCCACAAGTCAAACCCAATTTCATGAGTATGTGGCTTAATAATTTTATAATGCTAGCTACTTCTAACAACCGATTAGAGCACATTTGAATTGAGGACAAAGAGGAAGTCCTCCTAGTTAGGAAGGAGAGATCCTAGTACTACATAATCATTTCACATGTCCACATTACCATTCTCTATAGCTATCTTCAAGAAGCCACTCCTACAAAAGCTTAATTCTTTTGTTGGATTCCTAAAAAGATAGTATTGACTCATTGGAGCACCACACAAACTTTGAGACCATGATTTCCCTTTACATAGTATCCGATGCTAAGATCCAATTCCTTTTGATAACCCTAAAAGACAGCACTTTAAAGGTTTTCAAAACTCTGCCCATCAAGCATCGTAGTATACTAGGAATTCTAAAAGAAGCTACAAACTCAGATTTTCTAGCTACCAAAAACCAAGAAAGAGCTATCAAACTCTCCTTTGCCTTCAGCAAAGCAAGAATATATCCCTCTATGCTTGCATCACTAGATTCAAGCAAGAAAAACTGATAGTGTTTGACCCAAACCTCTCTATAACCAAACCATCTATGATTCAGGGGCTCAAGGATGGTCATTTCAAGTTCTTGCTCACCAAAAATCCACTGAAATTAATGTTTAACTTGAAGAAGCCAGTTAAGTACATCAACGCCATGCAGTTCACCAAAGGATCTAAGGTTTCCTCCCCATCATCAAATGTGTTCACAATTGCGGGTAAGAATAAAGAGTGCCAAAAGGATTACTTTGGAAGTTTCAACGAATGTCATGATACCAACCCCAAGAGTCCCCACCTTGTTGTAGAGCTTACAGTCTTTCCCTAAATTCAATCACTTTGGCTGCTTGACACATTGCCTCTAATTAAGCACACTGCAGCTGTGATATCCATTCTAGGCCATAAATACTTCAAATGTACTTGCCCTTCTCATCTAAGCAAGGAGGGCTCAACAAGCCATTGAAGCCAGTCTTAAAGATCGAAAATGCAGGCAGACTCATGTAATGGTCAATCAAGTTAGGTGAGAATCAACTACAATATGATTTGATTAAAAATAAGATTGCTAGCGAAACATAACGAAGAAGAATCTAGAATCAACAATAGTGGAGTAAGCATGATTTTCTTATGCTAGATAGAATAATCTTATGCCATGCATCATGCCTTGACTCAAAAGCAACAAACAATCCAACAAATTATGGAATAATGATTGTTCACTTTGTTTCACCCTAAGCATCAAGGTAAAATAACTGTTTGATCTCAACATCTCAATTAATGATGACAAAAAATTGTTGACCTCCATACATGCGTCGTGAGTCGAGTTGAGCTCACAATGCAAATTTGACGGGCTTCGTATGCAATAGTGTGCAAATCGAAGATAAAATACACTCGATGAAAATCAGTTGAAACGATCTTCGATCGACGAACGGACTTCGTCATCGCGTTCAGAACGTCGAAATTAATCAAAATATACATTCCACACAATTCGGCGATCGACCGATCAAGAAGGAAAGCCGTCAGCATCATCGCGTTCAAAACCTCAAATTAATCAGAATATACATCCCGCATAATTCGACGATCGACCGATCGAGAAGGAGAGTCGCCTCGACGCGATATCGGTCGAGAAGCCACGACGCGTCAAACGACCTATGTTCAAAATTGATCGCATCGTTAGAAACGCCGAAATCTACAATGAGACCGTCCGCCAATTCGACGAATGCGAATGTCGAGAAGCGAAGTACGCCGCAAATTTGAACTGAAATTAACTACGATTCGACGCCGACTTGAACCAAACGGTCTCCGTTCACGAAACGGACTGCGCCGTTACGTCCGGAACATCAGAGTAACTTATAATCGACATATATAATGCATATGTAATTATATTGGCACAAAATCAGGTTTATGGCTAATAAAATAATTAAATAATAATTTCTATAAATACCCCATCTTATTACCCTAACCCTAATTTTCCTATTCTCCCCAATTCCCCACAGCCCCAAAATCCCACAGCCCACCTCTCCCTCCCGACCATCTCTCTTGCTCGGCTCTCTCTCTCTCTCTCTCTCTCATCTCCGTTTCTCTCTCTCTCTCCCGGCCTCGACGACACGAACATCGCACAGAACCTGCTTTCAGGCACTACACCCACCCGTCCCACACCGCTTGCAAACGCGCGACCTACCACCCATACACGCCTTTCTTGGCGTGGTGGATAGACCCATCATACACGAGGCAACCCCCTACACGGGAACAATATCGAGATTCAGCCGAAATGCTTTCAAACTTCACACCGATAAAGGGACCTACACAGGTTGACACAAAGCCATTCCACAATATAAAATTGTTTTAACTAACATTGCAGATGTATAAGTATCCAGACACGCCTTTTCTTGGCGTATGAATATCTGTTTTCAACAGACTTAGTCTTACATGCCTTTCTTGGCATGGAAGACGATTCGCGATATTTATACCACCCATACATGTCATTCTTAGCATGGTGAGCAACATATCAATCACGGACGACGCCAAAATCGCCAAATTTTCATAATGACAAAGGCATAAACTGTTTAATAAAAACTCAACTATAAAGCTAAAATCAATTGCTAAAATGACATTATAAGTGTATAAATACATGTACATGCCTTTCTTAGCGTGACAGGAAAATCTGTGTTACATGCAGGTGTTTCATAATCATACATTTCTTTGTGTGACGACGATTCCCATGGTATTTACACCACCCATACATGTATTTCTCGATGACGACAAATTTCAGAAATTTCCTATATGGGGACGATGTCGGGAGGCTACCAAAATGCTGTCAAAATTTTATCTAAAATTTTATACTTGCAATGAAATTTAGTTAAAACAAACAATATTATATAAATCCCTTAAGCTTAAATTAATGATGAATTAAATACACCCATGGGGCCCGACACTACACTGAATGCTTAAATTTAGTATCTGAGAATGTTGCGCAGGTTGATTTCCGGTTGAGACTTAGGACCGGGTCCTAGTTAACAAAACCTAAAAATTAAATAATAATATTATAAGAATTTTAACTCGATAAAATATCTGAGAAGTTAATTTTATCATATAACAGTAGATCTGATCCTCTATTATTAAATTAATAGAGTCGACAAAATCTGAAATAACAAAATAATACATCTACCCCGATGATGGCTGTGTTGAATGAAAATTTCAACCGGAGGGGATACCACCATCAAGTTATATTCAAAATTCAAAGTCAAATTAAGATAAATTCAAATTTCATAAGGATATAAAAAGTGCAAAAGAAATCAAATATAAATGTCTAAATGAAATTCTATCTCTAAAAAACTTAAAAATAAAATCTAATCCACTTTCCGTAATTGTTTGTTAAAGGTGATAAATTAAGAAAAAACTATAGCTAACAAAGGAGCTAGTGTCAAATCAAATGTCCTACTATATTACTCTTAATCAATCTCATGTCAACAAAGATGCATATGTGTCCTCTGATGCGAAGTTTCAGAGGACATGACGCATTCGATGAGCCCTCTTTGTATTTAAATGACACCATTATATTACGATCACGATTTGTCTATGCTTCTCTGGCTCTCGCCTTTGAGGGAACCATTGACCGAGCAGGCAAAAGCTCTCTCAATGCGTAGAAGTCTTTGACAAACACCACCCCTCCTATAAAGATTTCTGACGACGCAACCCATGGCTGCTGATAAGGATCCTTCTGTTAGGTTGGGTCGATTATCTCCTCTCACTAAGTAGACTACGGATCACGACAGCCCGGGATGACGAAACCATGAGATCTAGATCGGGCGCGTCATCATTCCCCCAACCATCCGCTTCAAATAAATAATGATGAATTTCATAAATTTAAATTACAAAACTCCACATGCTGCTATTATAAGTTACGCATTCAACGATCTAACAACTAACATTAATCGAAAGTTCTCTCGATTGAGAAGGTAATTATAAAGGCTATGCTTATAAAACCCGAACCATATCTCAAGTCCTCACAAATGAGGCGAAAATCTCTGCAGTAGGTCTTATCTACTATTCCATCTGCCTTCTGAAAATTTCACCAACACTTAAATCATAATCTCCTAATCGAGAGATCAGTGGCAAATTTTGAGCCCACAAAAATAATAAAAAATATAAAATGCAAGTGCAATCTTTTACCCAATGCAATGCTAAATTTATGTTAGAAGCTGCCAAGACTAAAAAATTGCTCGTCAAACCTAGAGAAGAAATTTCAACTAAATGGCTAAGTATGACAATCCTTATGCAATGGTGAAACTAGGGGGTGGCTGGAAGGGAAAGTCGTCACCCATAGATTTTTACTAAACTCTTAATACTATATAATATACTAATTATTCCCCTAGATTTCGTCACCACCCCTAGCTATGTGGGCAGTCGCCACCCCTAGATTTCGCCACCACCCCTAACTATGTGGGCAGTCGCCACCCCTAAATTTCACCACCCCTCTCTTTAAATTTTAGTTCCGCCACATTCAAGAAATAACATCCTTGTCCATCAATGATGAAGGTTGACCATGGAAGGTATTGATGCTCTCCCATCCTTGATTTCTTACCAACAGGAAGGCAATTATGTGACCATGTCAAGGCTAGAAGATCACAACACCCAAGTCACAAGTTACTTCATTTTAGGCAAAAATCTATACCGAAAGTCCTTTTAAAATGCCTATAACATGACCGGTACCTAAGGCTGTCAAAAAAGCTCATTGTTTGCAAACAGCTCGTATTCGGCTTGCTCGTTAACTAAGCAAGCCGAACAAGAACAAATATTTCAAGCTCAATTTATAAACGAGCCGAACATGAACAATCTTTTGTTCGATCGTGTTCAACTCAATTTAGCTCGAAATAAAATATTATATTATTATTATTATTATATTTATATATATATATATATATATATATACAGCTGCAAGTATGACTTAGTAGTTAAAATTTTTGTTATACAAAAGATTGGCCCAAGTTCGAATCCTCCCTCTTACAAATTTTTCGGATTATTGCATTTCGAGCCTCGAGCTGATCCGAGCCATTTCGAACAATTCGAGCTGAATTCGACCCGAATACAAACAGTTAAATTTTGAGCCATTTCGAACACGAGCCGAACACAAACAAAAAATTTTCAAACGAGACGAACATGAACAAGGATTCGGCTCATTTATACACCCACCGGTACTAACAAGTGATATTAAATTCATAGTGGAAGTGCAGAAGCCATTTGATCGAATCAATATCAACAAAAAGAGTGTTAGCAATCAATTAAGTCGGAGAATAATTAAGTTCGATCACTGGCTCATGGCCTTTTGCAGTATAAGAGATGGATTTCATGCCTTCATCCATGGACTTTTAAAAGTAGAATATTTCTATTGATTACTTCACCAAATAGATCGAAGCCCTGCCAATTGACAAAACAAAGAACACAGTGAACATCAAGTTTCTTCAAAACAACATTCTTACTAGTTGTGGTCTCCTTTTAATACTAAAATCATTATCAGAAGCACTTTTAACACAAAGTTAATCATGTTCCATGAAGAAAGTGATATCAAGCTAATATTTGCCTCCATCACTCATAAATGAAAAAACAACTTGAAATAGCCAACATGTGATTCTGAATATTCTCAAGAGACACGAAGAAAGAAAAGATATTTAGGTCACTGAGTAACTAGTAGTTATCTAGGCTTATCAAACAACTCCATCAAAATAACAAGTGAAACACCTTTTTCTATAGCATATAGAACATAAGCAATAGTCTTAGTGGAATTCTGTCAATCTAATAGGACAATAAAAATTGTTGCACCAATTCAACAAGAGTAAATATATTAGTGGACAATGTGAATTATTAGGATAAAAGAGTTACTCTAAACTTTCTTGGTAAGGCAAGGCTCCATGAAGATCATTCTGCCTAAGCAAAAGAGCAAGGCTGCTCATTTTTGCAACTCTAGGTCAGACACAAGTAATTCCAACTGGGAAATTAATCCTCTAAATAAATTGAAGTCACTAATCGAACCAAAGTCTTCAGCAAACTAACACCCAAATGGGATTTCCAATTCATCATCAAAGTTGATGGCCCAGAGACTTATCAGCAATAAACAAATGAAGGATTTGAACTTCCCAATACATGGAGCGTGGATGTTCATTTTTTTTTTTCATTTAAAAGGATTTATGTCTCACTCTTCTTTTGGTGCACTAAATCTATGATTTATGTACAAGGACCTTATGGCATGTTACAAGCCAAGAGGATAAAACTGGATTGGAGTTAAAGAAGATGCCTTAAAAGAATAGGGATAACTAAAGGTACCATTTCCATTGTCCTTCCTCATAGAACGAACCAATTAAAACACCGCCGAGTCGGCTATAACCTAAAAAGAAGGAGATTCTCTATTATCTTCGAAGATGCCTAATGCCATTGCTAATCTCTCTCTTGCATTGGCACAAAAAGGCATATCCTTTAAAAGTAACAATAAAATTAACAAGATGAATGCCATTGAATTAAATACTAGCTAACCAATAGTTTCATAGGACATATCCCAAATGAATATTTGCCTGGTAACGATGGCAAGATCAGTCCCACAACCAAAACACCTTCACTGCACAACTCAGAAAAAAGCTTAATCCAACCAGAAACTGAAACACCAAAAGCTTAAGATAAGAGCAGTTAGGAAAGGCTACATGGGACACACTCAAGATGATTCTTAACATCTTTAAATATTTATAAGGACTTTCCTCATAAATGTGCAAAAGGGTACCATATGGAATAACAAAGAACATCCCCAGAATGGGCTACCAAAGATGTTAAGAAGGAACAAATAATCAAAAAAGGTGAAGATACATCCAAAAAAATTCTCAGGTATTCATTTCTCCTAATCTCATTTCAATATTTAGTATAAGAGAGTAGATTCTTAACTTGTAGTTTGTGAAGAAATAAAAGCAATAATTCTTGACTAAGTTAGAGCTACTCCAACTAAGGTAATAGAACCCGCCATTGCATAATAAAAAATATCATCTTTAATAAGGGAAGTTTGGAAAACATATTAAACAAAATAGAGAACAAAGGTAACATATATAGAAGTTGTGCAAAAAAAAATCTATGAAACATATCAAATAATTCATGAAATACTCAACACGTATAAATGGTAAAGAAGGATTCAAAAAGTTGATCACATATAGTTGAGAAAATGGCAATAATGATTAGAGGGTTTGTGGGATCTAAGAAGATTGGAAAAAAACCTGAGAACAATGATGGAAAAAACAAAGAGTACAAAGATCAAAGAAGTAAGAAGTTTTATGCCAAATCCTTAAATGAATTATCATACAAACTTATTAAGAGACTAAAGTCACAAAGATGGGCATGCACATACATTTGTACAATATTAAATGGTTGAGAGAATTAAATCTCCCTTCTTTATCAAAAATTTGATTCAACATGGCGTCAATAAGGATTTAAATAATCACTAGTATAAGATTTTAATGGTTTTACTTGGATCATAGATCCAACATGGAGAATCCAACCATGCGGCTTATTCTAGATTTGAGAACCTTCAAGAATGCCAGCCTAGACTAATCTGATAACATCAGTTCCTTTAATATCCTTGCACATAATTAAATCCTTAGGCAGAGCATCAAATTACAAGAGCTAACTCGCATGATGACAGAACAAATCAATCTAAGTTCACTATCTTTTTATACTAAATTTTAGTATTTCAGTTGAACAACTTATTCATATCTTGTACTAAAAAGAAAAAGGCTAAATTTTTAAATTAAGCACGTTTTAAGCTTTAATTAGCAAAATGGGCATTAAAAAAAAATTTAACTAGACACAGTCGCCCATTCAACGGGCGACTGACTTCACGTGGATTACAAACGGGCGACTGGCTCCATAATAATTTTTTTTAAAAAGCGTGGGACCGGTATTTTTCGCACGAGTCGTTGTCGGAATTGAGCGAAGCAGTTAGAATCGGCAAAATTCCCCACTTTCATTGACCGAAAATGTAATTGGCTCATTGTAGCGCCAATAAAACCGCTGTTTGAAAAGTGCACCAACCGCGATTTTGGCCATATCAGTCGTTCTTGTCGGAATTGAGCAGATTATTGTAATCGATAAAACTCCCATGACTTTCATGTTGATCAAAATGACAAGGGTTCTGCATAGGTTTTAATGCCGCAAAATTGCGCTTTAAAAGTGCAACCACCGCGTTATTCTCAGATCGAGTCATCCGCTTGTCTAATTGGAAGTTTCAGATCGAATCGCGATGAAATTCCCCACAACTTTCATGTCAACCAAAAAAGGACAGGACCCCTTGTTTAGCGCTTTTGCCAATGCTCAAAAATTGCAGCTTTTGAAAAGTGCGACCAACAGGTATTTTGCCGTCAGAGAGTCATCCGTTGTCGGAAATGAAGTATCGAATCGACATGAAATTCTACCCACTTTCATGTTTGAAAAAGGATTATTTCGTGATGCATAGAAGCTTAATCGCCGCAAAATCTGACGCCGTTTTGAAAAAAGTGTTACCCGTGTCGGATTATCGAGTGCCATTGCTGAATGAAGCGAAATATCGTTGGATTGAATTACAACTTTCATGTTGTGAAAAGGCGATTATGGCCCATTCGTAGCGGTTTTGATCTCGCAAAATCTACGGCGCCGTTTTGAAAAGTCCGACCAGCCGCGATATTTTGGCCGTATCGGAGTTGTCCGTTGTCGAAATTGAGCGAGTTTGGTGTCGTTGGAATCGGCATGAAATTTTCCACGACTTTCATGTTGACCGAAAAATTCGATTGTAGCCCCTTGAGTAGCAGTTTTTGCTAATACCCGCAAAATCCGTCATTGATTCGCGACCACCGGTATTTTGGCCGTGTCGTCGTACATTGGCATGAAGCGAGCTTGGTATTGTTGAATCGACAAAATTCCCCACGACTTTCATGTTGACTAAAAAAGCGATTATGGCCTTAAGCGGTTTTGCCAATGCGCAAAATCTGCGGTGTCGTTTGAAAAGTGCGACGCATTATTCAGTTTATGAGTCCGTTGTCGGAATTGGCGAGATATCGTTGGAATCGCAATTACCCGACTTTCATGTTGACCAAAATGCGGTGGCGTTGCTGATAGTTTTGTGGATATGGGTGGATACAAAATAACAACACTTGATGGATTTTCTACAATATTTTACCAGAAAACATGGTGTATCATCAAAGCCAATGTTGTTAATGCAATTTTGTGTATCCAAATAGAAAAGATACATAAACTTTAGACATTTTCCTTTCCATAAACTTGAAGACATTAATAAAAAATAATAGATGTGGCAATCTCATTACAAAATTTGCTAGTTGAAACATTTACTCAGCATGACAAATTCCTAGCTCTTGACTACTTCTCCAAACTTTTAAAATTAACAGTTGAATACCATCAAGATATCACTTATCTTCCTCAGACCAAAATGCAATTTACTCAGATGAAAATATATAACATAGAAAAATATTACAACAATGACATAATAGTAATATGTACATAGAGCTATTATCTGATCTACAAATAAAGACGACGGCATCTAACGGCGGTGTCTGCGTAGTGGAAGTTAATATCTCAGAGATACTTGTATAGACGGTTTTCCACCATGTAGAAGAAGTCCTCACTAACACCAGTTGGCCCATAATATGATACTAAACAAAGTCGTCAAACTCATATTTGAATCTAAAATGTGTATTAGACACGAAAATGAATATCACTTTTAAATCAATCAGATTCATAAGAACTATATGGATCGCACGGCGTACATGTATATTACCATCTACCTCTAACAAAAATGACTCAAATAATCTAAAAAAATTAACCATAATCCGATGAATAAAAAAGTACAACACTGGGACTCAATTTCTATTAAAGTAAAGACAACCAAAATGAATAGCACCTTGAATCTCAAATCCCAAATCTTATTTTTAATTTTTGACATCTAATCTATAATCCTTGTAGTCTTCATACTCAAAAAATATCATTTATTCACAACTGCCATTTTGCCAGTAAGTAATTGTAAGATCTGAGATAACTACTAATTTCTTAATCATCCATAAGCACAAAATAACAAATGACAAATAAACATACAATCAAATTCAATATTTAAAACACAAAAAGTTACTTAAAATACACATAAAACATACATAAATACACAAAAAACATAAATATACTCCTAAACATACACATCCAACAACACATACCTAAACCCTAAAACATAAATACACTCCAAAAAGTTACTTACTGTCAGTTTGCCAGTAAGTAATTGTAATATCTGAGATAACTACTAATTTTCAATCATCCATGAGCACAAAACAACAAACGATAAATAAACATACAATCAAATTCAATATTTTAAAACAAAAAAAAGTTACTTAAAATACACATAAAATACACATAAATACACATAAAACATAAATACACTCCTAAACATACATATCCAACAACACATACCTAAACCCTAAAACTTACATTTCTTTGGAAAATTTACATTTCCCTAAAATATCAAATTTACATTTGAATTTAAAAACGTGTTCCTCATTTAGTTGCAAAATTTACATTTTTCCTAAAATATCAAATCCAACAATACATGCCTAAACCCTAAAACTAACTAATCACATGATAAACTAAGTAATTACATGCTAAAACAAACATAATCAACACTTTAATGCTTTTCTCTTAAAAAAAGGAGTTTCAAAAAAATACCTACAAAATATCGTTGAAAAAACTTAAATCCTCGAAAAATGTCTTATCGTTGGGAATGGGTCGGTTTTCGAGATGGCGACGGCACTTCGTGGCGGGTTGTTGGAGGGTCGATAGGGCGGCGAGGTCAAACAATACGCGACGAAGCAACGAGATCGGATTGTGTCCCGATCTCGGTGGAAAAAGTTCTAAAAAAAGGGTTTTAGGCCAATCGCACGTTCAACGGGCGACTAGCGTTGACGTGTAATCCATGTGTCGCCAGTCGCCCGTTGAATGGGCGACTGTGCCTAGTTTTAAATTTTTTTTAATGCCCATTTCGTTAATTAAAGTTTAAAATGTGCTTGTATTAAAAATTTAGGCAAAGAAAAAATATGACGTGCTCATACGTAAATCTTCATAATGGTATCAACCATGTGATCATGAAATGATATATAAGCACTCAGTTGTGCTTAAAATAGAATTACACAAAAACATTATAAGACATACTTATTTCAAGTAACTATGCATAGTGAATGCATCTCATTGATATCCCCCTACATTTTATTGGAAGCAAACAGATTATGATTCTTACTTTGAAAACACTACGTAAAAGTGACAGAAACTAAAAAAGAATATTAGTAGATTAGCCAAGTAATTTTTCATAGTTCGAACAATTATTTTTTTGAGCTACCTTCGATGCATTTCCAACAAGCTCACTTTGCAGCATGACAATCTTGTTTTCAGCATCGTATGAACCCTTCTGCAGATTAATAGAAAAAGCATATCAAAATAGAGGCCAGCACTGTGGTTTAGTGACAAGCAATAATACTAAAAGCTCATGTTAGAAACTGGCCTTAAGAAAATATTCCAAAAATCATGAATTTGGTAACTTAATAAAGCATGAATAACAACAATCCAACAACAACAACAACAACAACAAGCCTTAATCCCACTAAGTGGGGTCGGCTATATGAATCCTTCGTCTCCATTGTGTCCTATTATGTGTCAAATTCTCATTTAATTCAAGTATACTAAGGTCATTTTTAATACATCTTAACTAAGTCTTTTAGGTCTCTTACCTTTAACATAAGGCAAATCTAATGCATCTCTCCAACGTCATGGACGACCACGCTTTATGTGGCCATCTAAGGCTCTCTAATCTTATCACGGAGCTACTCCAACTTTCTCGAACATACTCATTTTGCATTTTATCTCTAAGAGTAAAGCCACTCATCCACCTAAGCATCCTCATCTCTAACACTTAACTTAGTCTTATGCTTCTCTTTTTATTGGGCAACGCACATAAGTCATTGGTCTTACCACCATCTTATAAAATTTTCCTTAAGTTTAAGTGGAACTTTTTCACACAATAGGCCGATGCATTCCTCCACTTCAACCATCCAACTTGAATTCTACTAATAACATCTCCATCTATTTCACCATCATTTTGAACAATAGAGCCTAAATATCAATCTCACTCTTATTAATGACTTGTTCACAATGTAACACTACCAGAACTTCAACTAAAATTACACTCCATATATTAGTTTTAGATCTACTTAAACGAAAACCTTTGACTCTAAAGTCAACCTCCATAATTCAAGTTTCTCTTGGACTCTCTCTAGTCTTATCAACAAGAAGAATGTCATCAACAAAGCACAAGGTACATCTTCCGTAAATGCCTGTAAGAACATCCATAACTAAAGTAAAAGACAAGGGCTTAAAGCTGATCCTTGATGTAATCCAAGTGAAATAGGAAAACATTTTGTCAATCCTCCTTGTTTGGACACAAGTAACATCTCTAGTATACATATCCTTAATGACTTGATATATAATATTAACTCCTTTCAGAACTCTCCAAAGAACATCTCTTGAAACTTTATCATAAGCTTTCTCTAAATCAATAAATATCATATGTAGATCCTACTTACTTTCTCTATGCTTCTCCATTAAACCTCTTAACAAATGTATAGCATCCATAGTAGATCTACCTGGCATGAAACTAAACTGATTGTGAGAAACTTTTGTATCACATCATAACCTATGCTCTCTCCTATAATTTTAATGTATGACACATTAACTTAATACCTCTATAATTTGCACTCTTGTGCTTCTTAAATATGAACCAACAAACTCTTTCTCCACTCATCGACATCTTTTAGTCTTTAAATTAAAAAAAGATTTGTAAGCCAAGAAATTCCTTGATCTCCTAAACATTTCCACTTCTATTGGAATATTATCGTCTCTTGTTTTTCCACATTTCATTTTCTTTAAAGCTTCTCTAACTTCAAATTTACTAATTCGACAATAAAAATAAAATTCTATATTTTTGTTTAGGGTATTAAGTTTGCTAAAATCAATCGTACTTTCAAAACCTTCATTGAAAAGTTTATCAGAATACTCCATCCACCTATTTTCAATATTCTTTTCTAAGAAAAGCACTTTATTATTTTCATCTCATAACTTGAACAATATCTTTACTTCTCCTATCTCTGGTTGTTCTTATATATCTTTCACCTTCTTTGGTTAAAATCTATTCACATAACCCAGACTAATATACCTAGTTGGATATATTTACGAGATAGAAATGAACTAAAACCTTGATCAATCCATCCCGTTAAAGTTTACCTGGGCTATTTACTAATGCGCCAAACAGAAATCAAAATCCATGAGCATTTAACTTTCTTGACAATCTAAAAATACTTATGAGATCATCTAAACTTTAACAAAAAAAAAAAAAAGAATCCACAAAGCCAAAAAAAGGTACTAAGGATTTTTTTTTTTTTTTCTTCACTTTTCTAACAAATCACTCAATTGTTAGCAAGGAGCGATCAATAAAAATATGATTTTCAAAAGCCATAGGTAACTAATTTAAGGAGTTTGGAATGAATGAACACATTTGAGGGGAAGTTCAGTGATTATCACCTGGACCTCAACAATGCCGGTACTTTGGGCGATGACGACTTCGATGGAGCCATCCGGCTTCGGCCGCCAATAGCCGCTCTCGGCATGCATCGGTTCTCCAGAAGGCAGCTTCCAAGTTTTCTGGTTATACGCCATCACCGGCTGCGCTCCAGCACGAAATGAAAATATTTTTATGTATGAGATGTCGAAGAGGGATAGGGATAGGCGGGAGATACAGAAAGAGACCTTGCCGGAGTGGGAGAAGAGCAATTCTTCTCCGTATGCGAAAGAATTGATGGTGGGAAACCCGCCTTCTCCCTGGCCACGCCATTTCCCTAGCAGAAAGGAGAGTCGAGCTATAGCCGGGTGCGGTGGCGGAGGGACCGGAGCTGCAGGAGAAGGATCAGCCACTCCTTCCATTCTTCTCTTCCTCTCTCTCCCTCTTCAGTGACTCAGTCCTCTCTCTCTCTCGCACACATATTCTTATAAATAAACTAGTAGGCCCTCCCCTTATATTTTATAAATTATTATATAATATTTATAAGAAAAATTTAACACACCATTTTTATTTATTTATATATTTAATATCTAAAATTTAATATTTACAAATATAACATATTTTATATGTTTTAAAAAAATAAATTTTATCTCAAAAAAATTTAAAAAATTATTATTTTATTGTAATAATAAAAATATAGATGCTATGTATGTAAATATTTATATTTAGATATTAGATATATAAATATATAAGAATTGAATGCTATGTAAGTAAATGCTTTTATTTATAAATATTAAATTTTAAATATTAAATATATAAATATATAATAATTATGCACTATGCATGTAAATTTTTATTTTTTTAGAACAAAACTTTTATTTAATAAAATACATAAAATAACACAAAATACAAGTCTCAAAACAATTCAAAATCACAAAATTATCACATTTAAATAAAAAAATATCAATTTAATTTTAAAAAAATCAAGATTACTGTCATATAAGATATAACGCGTAGCACAAAGTCCAAAGTTACATAACTTTGACTTAAATGGGCTTATAAAATTTAAACATAACCAAAAAAAGCCCAATTTGTATTGGGCCACAACCATGATCATATCCATGGCAGGCCTTCCAACCCCTTGAGCTCGTCTCACTATGACAAGCATATCCATGCTCTCTTGAATCTCATTTATATGCACTTGTTACTATAAAAATTCATTAGAAGATATCAATACAAATAAATATAATATGTATTTAGGATGATTTGGTGTGATTATAGGGTGTGAGAATGGTTAAAATCTCATTTATGATGTTCTAGTTGCAAAATTAGGTTTAAAATCTTAATTTATATTCCATATTGTGATTTTCTAACTCTCCTAATAATCTAAATATTATTCTAATATAGATTATATTAAGTCTCATTAAGCATAATCTCTAAATCATAAAGCAACAAATAAAATTGGGACAAATAATGAGAGATTAAATCATTAATTATAAAGTCAATAAATCATTCAAATCATATCGTTAGGGGTGTCAAAAATTGACCCGATTTGAAAAATTCAGGTTCGGGTTGACCGAAATAATTTTTGGGTCGGGTTCGGGTTGGCCCACCAACCCGAAATTAACTCGAATTTGACTTGAAATTGATCCGCGAACCCAAAATTGACCCTATTTTACCCACAAACCCGAATTTGACTAAAGTTTGACTTGATTTTGACTTAAAATAAATATATAAATATATCGTTCGGGTCAATCGGGTTGAAGTCAGGTCGGGGTTCGAGTTGAAATTTTTGATCCGTTTAATAGGCTGGTCGGGTTCTAGTCAAATCTATTCGGATCGGATCAAACCTCGACCACATTATCATTGAGCCCCATATATCATTATCATCATCATCATCATCATGATTATTATTATTATTATTATGCAAAAGCTACAGAACAACAAAATGATCATGACTCTTCTTTGAAGAATAGCAATCAACTCTTCACAATTTTTTTTTAGATATTTTAGGGGCTATTTGGTTTGATGGAAAAGTAATGTAAAGCATTCCAAATGAAAAGGCTTTAAAAATTTTGGTATTTGATTTAAAAATTTTGAATGTGTAAATTTTAAATGTATTTAAAATTCATTTACTTTAATTATGTATTTAAAATTTGAGTCAATCAATCTACAATCTGTAATGATGTAAATTGAAGTTAGTTAGCACATGAGTATATAGAAGCCAAAAGAATTAGGATAGAAGCCCAACATAAATAGCTGGTGCTGAAAGAAACAACTAATAACTCTAAACTATAGAATCATTGATAGTAATAGGCAAAATGAATAACAGGATATTGTAGATATGAGATTACATGCTTATTTTGAACAAGATATTCTATAGAATTCATATTAAGAACATCAATTCAAATATAAACAAGTACCATAAAAAATTAGGAGCATTTACCTACATAGCACACAATTCTTATATGTCTATAATATCTAGCACCTAAACTTTCATATTTACATAAATAGCATTCAAATCATTAATATTATATCAAAAATATTATCATCTTTAATTGTTTGAAATGAAACATACCTTTTTATACATATGAAAAGTGTTATATTTATAAATATCAAAGTTTAGATATTAGATATATAAATACATAAGAATTGTGTGCTATGTTACCTATGCATGTAAATCTCCCAAACAATTATGAAAAATTATTACGTGCGGAGTCCAGATGTAGCTTCAACGTCCGAACTCCAATAATATACCGACATGTGATGCTCAGCCAATCTATGTATTGGCTGTGAAGTGTTGTGTATTGCTACGTATTGATGTATATATATATTGCGTACTACTGTGCAGGTAATATGACATTAATACACATCACTTTTCAGTTAATACATAGCAGTTGTGTATTGACCGAGCGTTACATTATGTTTTATTATTAGAGTCTATATGTAGACCTACATTCGGACTCCACATATAATAATCTCTTAATAATTATTGTGATTGATAGCATAAGATTGACACTGTGTATCATGGGGTAAGAAACTGTTAATATTACATCGATACACATTACTTCACTGTTAATGCATAGTAATGATGTATTAACTGAGTGTCATACTACTTATTAAAATATGCATGTAGACTTACATCCAGACTCTACATATAATAATCTCTCAATAATTATTATGATTGATAGCATAACATTGGCAATGTGCATTAATGGGGGAAGAAGCATAACTTAAATTGGCGCAGTTGCTTGCATAAAGTTTGGATCTTGACACATATACTTACCGTCGGGGCCGATTTCAAAGCCCTTGGGATCAGTGAAGACGTTCTCTAGCAGTTGAGTCCAAGAGGAGGAATCGAGATGAATCGACAAATACCATGGCTTCTTCAACCACCTCATCAATCTTCTTCTCCATAGCCTTTAGGTCAGATTTAGTTGCTAGCTTTTGTTTAAGAACATATTTTTTTCATAGCCATTATAGGGTTCTCAAAGCATAATGAGCTTTCTCATTTGTCATGTAGACAATGCAAATAAATACTCATGATTTATTTGTTGGGAAATTTTTTTTTTTTAAGATCAATATAGATATCCTATGTTAATTTTAGTTAGGATGAGTATCATGTTTAGGTGAGCATAATATAAATTTTGATTGATTAATCGTCATATTGTATTCATCTCAAAATAAATCTAATAAAAAAATTAGTTAGAGCATTTGTCCTCTTACTTATAAAGTTATAAATCATGCTAATAACATGTAGCATTAGCAAGTTTTGAATTTTGGTTCTATAACAATTAGGGGACGTTTGAGATTACTTTCATTTTTACATGTTATATTATTTTATTTTATTTTCTTTTATTTTACAATAAAATATATTTTGTAGTAATTATTATTAAACACTTAAAAAATACACTAAGGCTCACTTCTATTGTTTTTTATTTTTTGCTTTATTTTTCAATTTGTTTTGCTTATATTTTATTTTAAAGCAAAACATGTTTTGTGCCAATTGTTATTTTTAAAAACACTTTGAATATCTAAAAATTGTTTTGATTGCTTTTAAAAAAAATGTTAATTATTTTTAAAATAAAAAATAAAAACACATCAAATAAATATATTTTTAGAATAGCATAAAAATAAAATTAGAAAATAAAATAAAATTAATTCAAACATCCCTTAAACAAGCAAGTTTTCAAAAGTAACATAAAAATAAAAAATAAAAATAAAAAATTGATCCCAAACAAGCCCTTAGTTTTGAACCTTCAATATATTTTCTATTATATAATACCTATGAGGAACTCTTTTACTTCTTCCACCTAACTTTTAAATTTGTTTTAGACCAAATTAATTACTAGTATTAAACACAAATAGAAGTCAAAACTCTAGCCCAAGAGTCATTTGAACTTTCAAATAAAAGAGATATTGTACTGTTCTTCTTTCCGATACCTTCTTCCTTTTTTATGATATCTTAGTATTTCATGTTATTATAATACTAAGATTATAAAACCATTAAGTTCTAGGAAAGAAAGTGCAAAAAATCTTAGTGAAAGAATACTAATGATGTTGAGCTAGGGCAATAGAGTGTTAGCATGTAAATATATTTTGCTATTATTGATGAAAGAAAATGTAAATTCATGCCAAGCGTTATCTTTTAATTATTAATTTATATAGAAAATTATTATTTTAAAATAACTATCTTGCTTTCTTAAAATTGTTGGATTGCATTTTGTTATATTATAACTATTATATTACACTCTATTAGATCTACTTTATAATTTTGTTGTATTACAACTATTATGATTTGATTCTTTTGTATCTATATGAGGTAACCCCTATAGGATTTCAACATAATTTTCAAATCATGTTTGAATCATATTCGAGCATTCTGCAGACCTTATTTGAATATTATTCAAACTATATTCAAGCATTCTTTGAACCTTATTCATAACATTGTCTCTCATGATTTGCAATTTAAAAAAGAAACATTTTAGTAGACAATAAACTTTCAAATATATTTTTCCTAGAAAGTAAACAACAAACATATCTAATTAATTGCAATTATAATGAGACATATAAAGTTAAATTACAAATAAATTTATATTATTTATGGTTCATTTTGATTAAATAAGAGTTATTGTTCTTAATTATTTTAAAAAATCATCAATTAATGAAAACATGAGATATTATCATATAGTAATTATGATTCAATCAATCAATCTACGATTGATATAAATTAAATACGCTAAAATGAGATCTGATAATCATATAAATATTTAAGAAGGATATATACACACACCATAAATTTGTATGCATTTATAAATATATATATTTATTTGTATAATAATATATCTCACGATATTTAAATCCTAAAAAAATCCAAAAAATTTATAAAAAAATTTAAATATATCATTATCAAATATAAAATAATAATTTTTAGATTCAATCCTCTCAAAATTTTATTAAATTTTAATAAGGAAGATTTATATGAATACCATATAATTTTTATATATTTATATATCTAATAGATAAAATTAAATATTTACTTATCTAATATTTTTATATTTAAAATATATATATTTTATTTTTTAAAAGTGAGTGATTATGATATTTTTGATGCGATATTGAAGATTAGGGTATTATATATATATATATATATAAGTTTAAATATTAGATATCTTAATACATAAAAATTATGTGATATTAATGTAACTCTTTTTTAATAAATCTTATTTGGATAAAATCGTGCTTGCAGTGCTTAAAGCGAAGCGATGGGAGTTAAAGAGATTAATAGAAAGGCAAACAATGGAAGACAGACCGAGCTCGTAGAAAATATTATATGTGGAGTCTTAATACATCAGATTCTAATAAAAATGAGACATGTGATATTAATTTTTTTATTAATTTTAATATAAATTAAAGAAACTAAGCAGAGGGAGAAAATATTACGTCCGGAGTCCGAACGTAGCTTTACGTGCGGACTGCAATCCTTGGCCGACATGTGTCCAACATTTTTTTTTCCATTTTAGCGCTTGACGACGCTGTAACTGGACGGATGACGCTGTAAATGGACGGCGCATTCACGACGCCGTTTATGCTTTACCTCCACCTCGTTGCTCAAGGGAGAGGAAGCATCGTTGAATGCGTGGGAATTTAAAGAATATATATATATATATATATATATATATATAGGATTTATGGTGTATTTTTTTCTTGCAAACTGAGCTCAGAGAAAGAAATAGAAAATCTCATTTTTTTTACAAAAGAACCATAAAGATGGAGAATGAATTTAGAAGTTATGGCTCGAGAAATAAGAACCAACTTAGGGATGTATTAAATAAAAATTCATCTAATTTTTCTCAACCGTCAGTATATGATAATTTTTCTACGATTTGTTAGTGATATTCTTTGAAATTCTTTTATTTAATGTATATTTTCTACAATGTTTAGAATTCTTTGCAAGGACTTTGCTTGTGAACTATTTGCATGTACTCTCAGAATCTCATGAGTCCAAATTCATATTATTTTTCATGAGTTTCTGGCCTGTCTGGAGAGAATATTTTTCCATCAGAAGCAATTTGGAGATTATTTAGTTGGTTTTTAGGAGAGTTTTACATCTGTACTCTCTATACTCTCAAGAGAATACATATGATTTTGGCCATTTTTTCCTACTTTCTTTGGCCTGGTTGTTGAGATTATGTTCATTACATTGCATTGGAAGCAATTTGTAGACTGCTAGATAGTTTTGGGATTTTGCTGATTCTCTGTTCTCATGAGTACGTAATATTTTATGATATTTTTCTAGTTTATTTTTTCAGTATTGAGAGAATATGGTCATTACATTTTATTAGAAGTAATTTTGTGGCTATTTGGTTAATTTTTATGGGAGATTTTTATCTGTACTCTCTATACTCTCATGAGAGTACAGAGCATTTTGCTAATATTTTTCCCACTTTTTTTAGCCTATTTGGAGGAAATATATTCATTACAATCCATTAGAAATAATTTAGAGGCTATTTTGTTAGTTTTTTAGTGTTATTTTGCATCTATATTCTCTGAACTCTCATAAGAGTATGGATGATTTTGGCCATTTTTTTTAGTTTCTTTGGCCTAGTTGTTGAGATTATGTTCATTACATTCCATTGGAAGCAATTTGGAGACTGCTTTGATGACTTTGGAGAAATTTTTGTATTTGTACTCTCTATACTCTCTATGCTCTCTATACTCTCCTGAGAGTACAGATCATTTTGAGTATTTTTTTAATTTCTTTAGCATGTTTGAAGGAAATATGTTCATTACAATCCATTAGGAATAATTTGAAGGCTACTTGATTGATTTTGGGGAGAGACTGATTCTCTACTCTCTGAGAGTACATATGATTTTGGCCATTTTTTTTAGTTTCTTTAGCATGGTTGTTGAGATTATGCTCATTACATTACATTGAAAATAATTTGGTGGCTATTTGGATGGTCTTTAGAGAATTTTTGTATCTATACTCTCATGAGAGTACAAAACATTTTGCTAATATTTCTCCACTTTTTTTGGCCTGCTTGGAGGAAATATGTTCATTATAATCCATTAGGAATAATTTGGAGGCTATTTGATTGGTGTTTTAGTGTTATTTTGCATCTATACTATCTGTACTCTATACTCTCATGAGATTACAAAGTATTTTGGTAATATTTATCCACTTCCTTTGGCCTGTTCGGAGAAAATGTGTTCATTATAATCAGAGTAATTTGGAGTCGCTTAATTTTTGTGAGTTTCAGATTCCTTACACTCTATATTCTAATGAGAGTACAGAGGATTTAGCTCATTTTTTTTCTACTTTCTCTAGCCTATTTGGATGGCATATGTTCAGTAGATTCTATTAAGAATAATTTGGAGGATGATTAGTAGTTTTTAGGGGTATTTTGCATCTGTACTCTCTGTGCTCTCTGTACTATCCATACTCTTTGTATTCTTTATACTCTCATGGGAGTGCTAAGCATTTTGGTAATATTTTTCCACTTTCTTTGGCCTGTTTGGAGGAAATATGTTCATTACAATCCATTAGGAATAATTTGGAGGTCGATTGCTTAGTTCTTGGGAGAATTTTGCATCTGCATATCATCTCTTGAGAATACGATGATTTTGACCATTTTTCGCTTTTGTCCCTTGTTGAGATTATGTTCATTACATTCCATTGTCAGAAATTTGGAGGCAATTTGGATGGTTTTTGAGAAATTTTTGCAACTGTACTCTCTGTACTCTCATGATTTAGCTTATTTTTTCTACTTTCTTTGGCCTGTTTGGATGGAATATACTTAGTACATTCCATTAGAAGTAATTTGGAGGCTGATATATTAGTTTTTAGGTGAGAATTGCATCTGTACTGTATGTACTCTCATGATAGTACATATAATTTTGGTCATTTTTTACAATTTCTTTGGTATGATTGGAGGAAATATATTCATTACATTATATTAGGAATAATTTGGGGGCATAATTAGTTTTTTTAGGAGAGTTTTGCAATTCTCAATTTCCACTTTCTTTGCTGCTTTGGAGGGAATATGTTCATTTGTGAAGTCGCTTTTACATGCCACATATTTGTAGAAATGCCAGGGCGGATGAATGCACAACGAAAAGTACGATGATGAAGTCGTGATGTCTAATGACCCAAATTTGGGGAAACTCCTTGGCACCATTGTTCAGAATGAAATAGAGGCGTATGCACTGTATTGTAACTATGCACATCAAACTGGCTGCAGTGTTAGGAAGGACCATACTAGTTATTGGCTAAACTCCAAGAAATTAAAATCAAAAGATTTTTATGTGCAAAAGCAGGTCAGAAGAAATCTACCAGTCAAAGAGGCTTAATAAAATTCCAGAAAACTGATACAAGGACTGGTTGTCCGGCCATGTTTAGATTCTTTATTGATTTGGAGGGGAATTGGATGGTTAAAAATATATTAAAATTTATAATCATTCATTGGCAAAGCCTGCTGACCTACATCTTCTCAGATCACATAGATGCATTAGCGATGAGAAGACATCTGTGTTGAAGACAATGATAGAGGCTGGAATTAGAGCAACTGATGCATTTAGCTATCTAACTGAGAAAGTTGGTGATGTAGAGAATATTGGACTCACAAAAGAGATGCTTTCAATTTCATTCAGAAAGAGAGAAGATCGAGGATTGTGAATAGACAAGAATGCATTAATATATATGTTCAAGGAAAGGCAAGCAAATGGACGGATGTTTGCATGGGATGTACAAATTAATGATGAGTCTTGTAAGTTTTTTTTGGAGCGATGGCATTCTAGATAGAATATGATTATTTGGATGTGATAATTTTGATACAAGCTATCGACTCAATAAATATAATCTTGTTTGTGCCCCTTATTGGAGTGAATCATCACCGGCAAATATCTTATTTGGAGTAGTTTATATGTAAGAGACAATTGAGTCATTTTATGGCTATTCCATTTTTTTCGATGATGAGTGATGACATCCTATAACAATATTCACGAAATAGAGCTATCAAAATTGTATTATCGCATACTCATAGTTATGCCAATATATTTCAAAGAAAGCTCCTTCCAAGTTCATTTTTAATAGTAATAAAAGAGTACAAGGGCTATTCTATACATGCATTAGCAAGTGTGAATCAGAAGAAGAGTTTGAGGAAGCTTGGTTTGCCATACTAGAAGAAGACAATTTGCATGATCATGTTTGGCTGTCTGAGCTTTATAAGACTAGATCCAAGTGGTCCACTGCATTCAACAAAGATTCATTCTATATGGGCATCTTGTCAACTCAATGTAGTGAGTCCATGAATAACATATGTCACAGAATCTCTAAACCAACAAGTTGCTCACGATTATTTCTTGGGGTTGGAGAAGGTTATGGAGACATGGTGCCGAATGAACATGATAAGATTTTCAAGTGTAGCCAAGAATTATTCCTATAAGACAATTAAAATAAGCTATTATGTTTTATACAAGAAAGCTTTATACTATGTTTGAGGAAGAATTTTTGCATGGAGTTGGAGGCCTATCAGTAACTCTGTCAGATGACAGCCCCATGGAGTATTTGGTGAGAAACTTAGAGAATAAAATGCATCCAAAATATGGACTGTCCATTTCAATGGGACTACCCTAGATGTAACTTATACTTAAAAAATTTGAAATGATGGGATTACTTTGTGCTTCATCGAGTTCTTAGTGGAAGATGTTGTGCGCTTTTGATAAGTATTTTCATGCGATGGTCTACCGATAAAGAGGGATATCTACATCGATAGTGCATAAAAAATTAAGAGATGTGAAAAGATGAAAATGCAAGTGGCATTATTTTTGAACCACATAAGTCGATATGCATATCAAATAAGCATCGGTAATAAGAGAGTCGGACTATATGCTTGATCCTTAAAAAAACTATATGACGATGTCGACTATAATAAGTGAATTCTCCTCCAAAAGAAGAAGTCAACCACAACAACCAAGGGAAAAGACATCTTGAAGGATCTAGTTAAGCAACGTCCAAAAGGTGTTTCCAACGCAAGGCTTAAGGGATATTGGGAGAGATCCAAGAAAGCTAAGAGTAATTTTCTATTTGTCGCTTAATATTTAGTATTTTAAATATTGCTGTTAATCTTCAAACTATCCTATTTTTGTTATTACAGAAATCAAAGTACAGTCTGAGAGTGGTGCGGAACTTGTTGCGTCACCCGTTGCAACACCTTTATCTATTATGCCAGAGTATTTTTCAGCAGTACGCATAGAATATCACATATTAATGCTGTAAAAAATCATCAACTAATATGATGTTCTACTGCAGGAATTCAACTCGAGCTTAACAATCAATCAGTCGGCTAAAGGGTACACTAAGCTGATGATGGATATTATTACTGGAAAACATTTTAATGCATGATATCATTTAGTTATGTGTTCTTCAACTGTACATATTGCAATGTCGATTACAACCATAATTACTTCATCACAATCATTTTTGTAATACTTTAAAGTCTCCATGACTTTCTTTACTTACTTACACAGTCTCATCTAAGGAAGATCAAGGTTGAGAAAGATTTTGAAAATTTTTCAATGAAATTATCTCGAAAGTCAACGATATAAGACATACTACCATAGTTAAAACAATATATTGCCTTAGAGTTTTATGTTAAATATAAGAATTTACTCTCTTTTATAACTTATTTTTCTTGCTTATTGTGTTCATTCTTAATCATACTATTATTATTGCCATCTATACCAAAATATACAAATTTCATGAATTTATTTTAAAAATTTATTAATTTCTATTGAAAATGAATTAATTTATTAAGACATTTGATGACTAAGATTGACTAATCAATGCACTATAGATACTCATATGCTATTCAACTCAATATTTTAAAGCATCTTCAACTTAATGGCCACTAATATAATAATCTCATATTTCAGTTTTTATTTAATGGGCATTAATATTGGTCAATTATTTTGAAGACACTCAGTTTATGTCATAATCAAATACTTGCTCGAAGACACTCAATCTATCTCATATTTGAGTTTATTATATTGTTTAGTATTTTTTCAATGATTCTACTACCGCCTATCGTGGAGTTTAGGCTGAGATACTGATCTGCTTAAGAGAGAAAAGTGATGCAAATAACTAAAAAAATCAACCAAATCCTCCAAATTGCTATTAGAGTAATGAATATATTCTCCAAAAAGCCAAAAGAAGAGGAAAAATATTAACAAATGTTATGTACTCTCATGAGTTGAGAGTAGAGAGAGTACAAAGAGAGTAATACAAAGATACAACAAAACCCTAAAAAATCACTAATCACCTCCAAATTATTTCTAATGAATCTACAACATATTTCATCCAAACAGGCCAGAGAAAGTGGAAAAAAATGAACTAAATCCTCTGTACTCTCATGAGAGTACAGAGAGTACATAGAGTACATATAGCATAACTTGCTTGAAACCAGAAAGGCCCAAATGGACATTAATATTGGTCAATTATTTTCTACTTGGTTTTTTTCCTGGCTACTAGTTGAGTGGTTTTTCTCGGGTTCTGGTGTTCGGCAGGCTACCTAATGTGTCTGGATTCCACTTGCAACTTTGGTCTGTTGACTTCCATGTGGTCATCCTTATTAAATGTGCCTTTATTATATGGAATTATCCACTATATCAATCGATTCTTATTTCTTTTGACACTGCAAGTATATTGGGGTATGATGTTATTTAAATGTTGATAGATACCATCATATACCGATGATACTTTCATGATTTCCTCACTAGGGGTTGCTTTTGGGTCGTTGTTGTACTATGCATTCGATATAATGTTGGTTGTTTAGCCATCCCTTTACCAATATAATTTCTATTGTTATGCTTGTACATGTGAATGTGGTTGTGCCTTGGTAAGTGTAACGATTAGTGATTAGTGGTGTTTATGTTGTTATGCTTGCATTGTCTGGTGTTTATTATCTTAGAAAGGAGAGTTGGCAACCCTTTACCGCCTGTGGGTGTTGTATGATCACAAGATTTCTATCAAATTGGCTACCATTTTCCCCGTGTAGGTTTATGATGGTGGATGACTTCACCCATTCGGTAGTAGACGCGTGATGTAACCCTTCCTTTGAAGTTTGATGCTCATTAATGGTACCCCAATTTGGTGAGCGAGCCTCTCTCCACCTATTTCTCCATATCTCTCATTACATTATTTTACTTTCAACCAAGCTTGTATCACTTTAACTATGCTAATTCTTCTTTCCAAATGTTTGTAGATTCTGCTTATTTTTTACAGGTTCCTTCTCTTCTAGAGGCATACACTTCTCTTATCCTCAAGAGTTTCTGTTGATGGCTAGCTAATTGCTTGCTCCTTTGCTCTATTTATACATTTTTCTTTCTTTTCCTCTTTCACATGTTTTTGTATTTAACTAGGGATTTTCTCTAGGCTATTTGTAGCTCTTAAGCGAGTTATTGAGTTTATCCCCTATTAAGGATCTTGTAATCCTTTGACTGTGACAATAAAATTTCCCTATATGGGGTTCCCCTAAAAAAAAAACTACCTTGTAATCTTTTGACTAGTAGCTTATGAAATTTAGCCGGTCTGTGATGTATGTTGAATGATGTACTGATGTTTATCCCCTATTATATTTTATCAAATATTCTGATTGATGACTCTACCTTCAAGAGGATGAACTGATTTTCATTACATAGTTGATATATATATACTCTATAAAGTACTCTATTTTATGAAATGATTTTTATTACATGCATTATAAAATTTGATAAGCCCGTATATTCTTATTAATAAGATAAATAAAATTTGAAGAAAAATAAATTATGTAATGAATATGATATTAGTACTGATGATATTAGTTTACTAATTATTTATAAATTTATCAATAATATTAATTTAATTAAGATGATACTTTCAGTTATTAGATTGTTTAAAAAAATTCATCATCTTAAAATAAAGAATTTGCTCCACACTTCCCTCAAAATTTATATTTCAATAAAGCTTTATATGTGATAATTTATTTGTTATGCACCACATGATTCCATAGATAGTAGGTTTTAAGAAGCATGATTTTGATAGATAAACTAATTACATTTAAAAAATTCTAGCACATTTTTAAAGAACATAATTTTCTTTATTAAAGAGTTAAGTTTAATAATCGTACCACTTATATTAAGTTCACATGTTAAGTGATTTATATTGCTTCTCCTTCATACTTTGATTGTGGCATTATGAATGTGACCGAGTATAATGGTTTATTACTTCATTTAACATACCAAGTATCATTTAATCATAATTTTAGATATTATTACACAATACAAATTACTATAATTATTAATTTTTAGATAATGTAAATTTTAACTTCACTTTTAGTTGATCTGAATTTAAAATATGATATAATTTAAATATCAAAATTAAGCAAACAAGTAAGGAAATCATCATAGAAATATAAACAATATTATATTAACTACCCATGATTAGAAGAGTATAAAGAGTATAGAAAGTATAGAGAGTACAGAGAGTACATAGAGTACAGAGAGTATAGAGAGTATACATAGTACAGAAAGTACAGACAACATAAAATATGAGGAGAGTACAGAGAGAGAGGGTACACTTTAAAAAGCAAAACTCATAAAAAAAGCAACCTAGAGCCTTCAAAATTAAGATTATAATGAACAATCCCCACCAAGAAAAAAATGGAAAAATGAAAACATTAAGAAAATAATCACTAGGAGAATAAAAGAGTTCTATAAAACACCTCAAATATTCTAATAGTTAGCCTCCAAACTACCTACAATAAAATAGAGAGTACAAATAGTATAGAGAATATAGAGAGTAAAGAGAGTACAGAGAGTACTGAGAGTATATAGAGTACATAAAGAAGAGCAAAAGATAAAGAGTGTGATATATGAGAGTATAATACCAGCAAAATTGCTAAAAAATCATAAAAAAAGCAACTGAGCCTCAAAGCTTTTTTTATAGTAAACAATTCCTCCCAATTGTAAAGAAAAATGAGAAAAAAGGGAAAAATTATGAAAATAATCTATAATATGAGGAGAATACAAAGAGTTAAATTACAAAACACCTCAAATATTCTAATCAAACTATAATGGAATAGAGAGAGATAGATAGTATAGAGAGCGAGAGTATAAAGAGTAGAAAAGTATAAAAAGTACACAACATAAAAGATCAGAGGGTTAGAGTATAGAGAGTGAGGGTACACTACAAAAATTGCTCGAAACATAAAAAAAAGCAACCCAGAGCCAAACCGCTTAAGGTTATAGTAAACAATTCCTCCCCGACCAAAGAAAAATGGAAAATAGAAAAATTAAGAAAATAATCTATAGTCTGAGGAGAATACAAAGAGTTCAGCTATAAAACACCTCAAATATTCTAATAGTTAGCATTCAAAACTACCTGCAATGGAATAAAGAGCATAATGAGTATAAAGAGTACAGAGAGTATAAAAAGTATAAAGAGTACGGAGAGTACAGATGAAACTTATCTCACTAAAGCAGCTCATCATCAACCAAGTTGCTGCAGATGTTCTCTGATAAACATATTTTATCCAAACTGCCCAAAAAAATTAAAAAAAAGAAGAAGAAATACTCGTCTCGAGAGTACAGAGTATAGATGATCACATCTCACTAAAGTGCCAACATCAACCAAATTGCATATGTTCTCTCGCTAAACATATTTTATCCAAATGGAAAATTGAAAATTAAATGAAATACTGGTACTCTGAGTAGAGAGTCTGTGATGAAACACATCTACTAAAGCACCATCATCAACCAAATTAGCGTGATCTCTCTTAAACATATTTTATCCAAACCTTTAAAAAATGAAAATAGAAGAAAATATTTTAGAAGAGTACAAAGAGATGAAACACATCTCACTAAAGTAGCAAAGATCAACCAAATTGCAGATGTTCTCTTCTAAACATATTTTATCCAAATTGCCCAGAAAAATTGAAAAAATTAGATGAAATACTTTGTGTACTCTCAAGAGAGTACAGAGAGTACAGATGAAACACATCTCACTAAAGTTGACCATCATCAACCAAATTCTGGTGATCTCTAAACATATTTATCCAAACCCCAAAAAATTGAAAAAATAGAAGAAATACTTGTACTCGGAGAGTAGAGAGTAGATGAAACACATCTCACTAAAGCAACCCAAAGATCAACCAAATTCTGTTCTCTACTAAACATATTTTATCCAAACCGCCAAAAAAATTGAAAAATGATGAAATACTGTGTACTCTGAGAGAGAAGATGAAACCTCAAACCAAAGCAGCTCAGATCTCGCTAAACATATTTTATCCAAAGAAAATTGAAAAAAAAATAAGAAATACTGACGAGAGTATAGAGAGTACAAATGAAACACATCTCACTAAAGTCAACACCAAATTTGTAGATGTTTTTGTAAACATATTTTATCCAAACTGCCAAGAAAATTGAAAAAATTAGATGAAATACTCCGTGTACTCTCAGGAGAGTATAGAGAGTACAGATGCAAAACATGTTAAGAAGTCTAACATTAAGGTTCCTGGCAACCTAGCTAATTGAAGAAAGCTTATATATGTAACCCATCAGCCAAAAAATTATTTTAAATGGTATTTACACAAGATATTCTATCCAAACTACCCTGAATAAATGAAAAAAATAAGGAAACTTAATGTTAGGAGTATAGAGCACAATATAAAAGCGAGAACATGAATATTGTACATGCAAAAAGGTTTAAGATAATAAATAATAACTTGTAAAATAGATTTCAAAATATCAAACTTCAAATATACGTTCTTGATTTTTCATTCCCAAATAAAAGATAACGTAAGAAACTCAGCCCTAAAGCAATTCATCTTCTTCGGCCAATCATGGTGGTCAGCCCAGTTCATTGGGGGGTTTCCTAATTGCTGCCTCCATGTACTTATAGACAAACATCCCGCAGTCAACACTGTTATCTTGGACAGGCATCCCACTCATCATTTTGATTAGCCATTTTATGGGATCACTCACAAAATACTAGCCAGCTTCTTCAACAAGTAATTTGATCTGAATAGCAAGAAGTATAGTTAATAAGTTGGCAAAAAAAAAAAATAGTTTTGGGAAACCAAATTGAAAACAATTCTTACAATCTCAGGAAGAATGACCTTATGGGTTGATTTTGGTAATGAGTCATAAAAATATCAGGCCCCTAGCTTAATATGCCCAACCAGGAGTGTCCAATACTGATTATCTATAATTAGAAGTAAGAGTACAACACACTCGCAGTGACATGCTGGATGAACATTTTGCTTTCCTTCTATAGGCCATATTTTGCATAACTCTGCAAGAAAAGAAGAGAACGTTTATAAATTCTAGTTTTTATCTATACAAATAAGAATTGAATCATAAAACCCTGCATTTCTATGGGATAACTTACCCAATGCAAGCATGAAATGTACAAATAGGGACATACCGCAGGAATACTTCTCTACAAGAAGAAGGCGAAGGCATCGTGCATCCGAGAGATCGATGTCGAACTCATCGACCGCCTCTCACAATAATGATATTCCCAGCCACAAATACTGTATCACTCCTACAAGTGAGAAATATTTAAAAGCGTGCTTAATTAAACAAATATGTTATTTTATGTATGAAGAAGGAGTTGAATGAAGAATGTCTTACTTGTCTTTGAATCGGGAGCACGACGTGTCAATAAGTCGGAGCATCGCAGTGTGACATCTCTGGATGAGAAGTCAACAAAATGATGTGACACTGCTAGTTGCAAAGAAATTACTGACGATGAAAGTTAGTGATGAAGAGCTAGATTCACTGTGAATTAAGGATCGATCTGCTGAGATGATGCATACCTCTAACTGATGCTCCTCCACCACAATGATAGCAGTCAATGGGTCATCTACTTTTATTGGCTCATCTTTGTAAACCTTTAAAAAATTTAGTGAAATCTATTTTTATTATCTCAAATTTAAAAGAAAGTAACTTAATACCTCTCGCTCGAAGTGGAGTCACCACATCACTTATTATGCATCATGACTTCTATAAGTGTGTGTGAAGGGGAAGAAATATATTTCATCCTTGAGCCTTCACACCACACTTAATCACCGATTAAAGGCTTCAGATCTTCATGTGTAGTGGAGGCCTCCACAGCTTCCCCATGGTGGACTCAGGGGCTTCCCTAGTGCTACCAGGGCTTCCCAAGTGGAAGTATCCAGGGTAGTTGCCTCCGGGAGACTTGGTAGCCTCCACAGGGAAGCTCTGGTAGCCTCCATAATGCCTGCGACCTCCTCAAGAGTTTCCCCATGGTCACCTCCATGAGCTTCCCCACACTAGGGATGTGGACCCCGCCCAACAAGAACCTCCTGATAGCAACCCAAATCAATCCCATATTCTCTCTATTAAGACGATGTATCTTTCAAGTCAAACCCAAGTATCCTCTCCACCACTGGTAGTAGGAAGGCTAGATATACTGGGACGGGAGAATATCGAGAGAGACATATGGAGATTAGCTGAACCTGGACTTAGAAGAGATCATCTATGTTGTGTTGGCGGTGGGACAATGATTCAAGGAGCCAGGTCTCCTCTTCTAATATGTCCTCGAATGAAAGGTAGACCTGTGTTAAACCGATAAGAAAATGTGATGACTTACAACATAAATAAATACATTCTTATATGAACTAAGTGATATTATTATATGTCACCTGGTGTCCTCCCAAACCAGTGAAAGCATCATCTAGAAATTTTATTTTTGGCCATCATAGCATACATGGCTTTGTAAATGGAAATGATAGCCTTATGATGCTTATGTGCTATGCCTCCTAGATCTACAATCAATATTTATATAAGTTAACTTCAATGCATCAAATAATATATAGCTAAAGATATAGAACATACCATAAGAAGAGTGACAAAGTTCATGTACCCAGAATCTTTGATGTAATACCATCAAAAAACTAGAAGGCCCAAATAGCCTCTGCCATTCAAGAATTTATCTATGTCATAATATGCAATCAATTTGATGCCACCCTATAGTGATATATAAAAAAAAGATTTAATAGTAAAAAATGTATGTATTAATTACAAATTGTACGTGAACGATATCCGAATGCTCAAGTTTATTCTTATAGTCCATCGAACTGAACTACAACAATAAGGATTTCTACCATACTTTCTCCCCTCTATTGGCATCCCTACAATTAAGAACTTCATCGGGGTGAAAGGAATGACCGCCCACCAAAAGCTTGCTTCTCCATGTCCCGAAGAGGATGAGGTAATGGTAATGAGTCTCCAATAGAGTCTAATGAATTGATGATGAAGCCTCTTTAAAATGTAATGACTTCATCAAGAAAGCTGTAATATTATCAAACAACACCATTCTAATGGTATAGCTCCATCTCGGTTATCCTTTTCCGCATACATGATAAACTTCAAAATGAAAAGGGTTAATGAGAGTACATATACCCATAAAACCAAAACCAATCACTCTCCAAATTGCTCCAATGTAATGTAATGAACATATTTCCTCCAAAAGCCAAAAAAGAAACTCAAAAAATTAAATACTCAGACTCTCATGAGAGTACAAGAGTACAGCAGGAGACAAGAGTACAGAGACACATGCAAAATTTTCCAAAGACTATCAATAAACAAATTCAAATTACTAATGGAATAATGAACATAATCTCAACAAAGCCAAAGAAATGGAAAAACTCAAATTCTTGAGAGTACAAAGAGTACTGATGCAAAATAATCAAAAAACTAACCAAACTCCAAATTATTCCTAATGATTAGAATGAACATATTTTCTCCAAACAGCCAAAGAAAGTGAAAAATATTAAATGCTGTACTCTCATGAGAGTAGAGTACAGATGCAAAAATTTCCCAAAAATCATCCAAACAACCAAATTACTTTCCAATGAATGTAATGAACATAATCTCAACAACTAGGCCAAAAAATTGAAAAAATGCATAATGCTATGTACTCAAGAGAGTAGAGTACATATGCAAAATAACAAAAAAATCAACCAAACAGCCTCCAAATTATTCCTAATGGATTGTAATGAGAATATTTCCTCCAAACAGGCTAAAGAAAGTGGAAAAATATTAGCAAAATGCTCTATATTCTCATGAGAGTACAAAGAGTACAGAGAGTACATATGTAAAAATCCCCCAAAGATCATCTAAACAGCCTTCAAATTACTTTCACTCAAATGTAATGAACATAATCTCAACAACCAAAAAAAGAAATAGAAAAAAAAATCAACTATACTCAAGAGTACGAGAGTACAAAATAAAATAACACTAAAAAATCAACCAAACCCTCCAAATTATTCAATGGATTATAATGAACATATTTCCTCCAAATAAAGAAATGAAAAAATATTAAAAATGACGTCATGAGAGTATAGAGAATATGAGAATATATAAAATCCCCAAAGACCATCCAAACAGCCTCCAAATTACTTTCAATGAAATGTAATGAACATAATCTCAATAACCAAGCCAAAGAAACTGGAAAAAATGCCCAAAATGCTCTGTACTCTCAAGAGAGTACAAAGAGTACAAATATAAAATAACACTAAAAAAATTAACCAAATAGTCTCTAAATTATTCCTAATGGATTGTAATGAACATATTTCCTCCAAACAGGCCAAAGAAAGTGGAAAAATATTATAATGCTCGTAATTTTACAAAATGAGAGTACATAAAAAACTCCCAAAGACCATCCAAATAGCCTCCAAATTACTTCCACTGGAATATAATGAACATAATCTCAACAACTAGACCAAAGAAACTAAAAAAATAGCCAAAATCATATGTACTCTACAGATGCAAAATAACACTAAAAAATTAACTAAACAGCCTCCAAATTATTCCTAATAGATTGTAATGAATATATTTCCTCCAAACATGCCAAATAAAGTAAAAAAAAATATTAAAATGCTCTCAGACTCATGAGAGACAGAGAGTGCAGAAAATAGATGCAAAATTCATCATCCAAATTCTCCAAATTACTTCCATGTAATGTAATAAAACATAATCTCTAAACCAGCCAAAGAAACTAAAAAATGCCAAAATCTATGTACTCGTGAGAGTACATACATGATAAAATAATACTAAAAACTAACCAAACAAACCTCAAATTATTCCTAATGGATTGTAATGAACATATTTCCTCCAAACAGCCAAAAGTAAAAAAATATTAGCAAAATGCTCTGTACTCTCATGAGAGTACAGAGAGTACAGATACAAAAATCCCCTAAAGATAATTCAAACAGCATCCAAATTACTTTCATTGGAATGTATTAAACATAATCTCAATAACCAGGCCAAAGAAACTGAAAAAAATGGCCAAAATTAACTGTACTCTCAAGAGAGTACAGAGAGTACAGATATAAAATAACACTAACAAACTAACCAAAAGTCTCCAAATTATTCATAATAGATTACAATGAACATATTTCTTCCAAATAGGTAAAAGAAAGTAGAAAAATATTAGCAAAATGCTCTATACTCTCATGAGAGTATAGAGAGTATAGAACACAGAGATACATAAAAATCCAAAGATCATCCAAATATTCCAAATTACTAAATTAAATGTAATGAACATAATCTCAATAACTGCACAAAGAAATAAAAAAATGAAAATGCTTTGTACTCTAGAGATATAAAGAGTAAAGATAAAAAATAACACTAAAATCAACCAAAATCCAAATTATCTAATGGATGTAATGAACATATTTTCTCCAAACAGACCAAAGAAAGTGAAAAAATATTAGCAAACTGCTCTGTACTCTCATGAGAGTATAGAGAGTACACAGAGTACAGATGCAAAAATTTCCCAATAATCATCCAAACAGCCTCCAAATTACTTACAATGGAATGTAATGAACATAATCTCAAGAACCAAACAAAGAAACCGAAAAATTAAAAATGCTCTCAGAGAAAGTTCAAAGAGTACAGAAACAAAATAATACTAAAAAACTAACCAAACAACCTCCAAATTATTCCTAATGAATTGTAATGAACATATTTCCTCCAAACAGGCTAAAAAAGTAGAAAAATATTAGCAAAATGCTCTACACTCTCATGAGAGTATATATAGTACAGAGAGTACAGAGAGTACATATGCAAAAATCTCCCAAAGACCATGTCCAAATTACTTCCAAATGGAATGTAATGAACATAATCTCAACAGGCCAAATAAACTAAAAAAAATGCCCAAAAATACGTACTCTGAGTATAAAGAGTACATAAATAACACTAAAAAATTAACCAAATAACTTCCAAATTATTCCTAATAGAATAATGAACATATTTCTTCAAACAGCCAAAGAAAAAAATACAATGCTCTCAAGACTGAGAGTAGAGTGATGCAAAAATAAAAAAAACTAACCAAACCTCCAAATTATTCTTAATGGATTGTAATGAACATATTTCTTCTAAACAGGCCAAAGAAATTGAAAAAATAGCCCAAAATCATCTGTTCTCTCATAAGAGTACAGATGCAAAAAAAATTCCTAAAAACTAAGCAATCAGCCTTCAATCTACTTCTAAAACCATGTACTGAGCATATTGTATCCAAACAGGGACAAAAGTATTTAAAAAAATGCTAAAATGGGTTGTACTCTCTTAAGAGTACAAAGAGTACACATGCAAAACTGAAGCAAACAACCATAAATCAACCTACAAACAAATTCTAATGCCATCGACTGAACATACTATCCCTAAACAAGCCACAAAATTCATCATGAAATAACACCAAACATCCTACCATGTGATATACTAAACATTTCACAAGGCTAAATAGTTCAAAAATTTGAAAATAATAGCGTGTACCATCATGATAGTACAAAGAGTACACAAAACATCTCCAAAAACTACTACAACATATCCCATTCATTTAAAGGAATCAAATGTTCAAAATGGATGGTGAGAAGAATAGAGAAAATCCTAAATTCATTAAAGTTCGGGAATGCAGGTGTAAATATCTCATGTAGTCGCCTACAATACCTCAATTTTTGATTCACAAGATTTGCTAAATCAGTGAAGGCGACGCCATCGAGAGAGTCGATGAGAAAATTTTCTTCATCGAAAGAAAGCCCTAAACTATTCTGTGATGAGGAATGTTGAACAACGTCGGTCTCATTTTTCTTCTCCCGCTGTTTGAACGAGATGGGCAGGTCGCCGTGGTAAGCATAAAATCCGGTGATCACGCCATCCATTTATAGACCGCTTAAAATGGGAAAAAATCTTTGGACATGTCGCCAAGATTGGAGTCACATAAAGTAGATGCACGTAATATTTTCTCAAGCAGAGGAGGATGTAAAATTACATCAAGACTCGACTCTGCATATAATATTTTCTCCTCACGGAGGTCATCTTCATCAGGATGAATGATGTAGTGGCTTCCACTCGCTCACCGCCTCCATTTCTTGGATTCCTTATAACCTTCTTGACCTTGAGCACATCCATCCCTCGACATGCACGGAAGGTATCCCAAACACTAGCCTCTTCTTCCATCTGATCGGTTGCCTCAAATGACATCCGATCGCATTATTCTCCACAATGAATACTATGGGGAGCTTCCAAAGAGCCATGTTAAGACATTTGAAATGTATATTGTGTGCCATCACCAAGAAAGGAGGTGACATCAATGTAAGATTAGTCTTTGAGGACCTCACAACGGTACTTGGAAGAGAAGGTTATGCCAATGGCGATGGGGATTCCCTCGTCATTGAAAGATAATCCACCGATAACGTTGTGCTCATGAGAGAACATGTGCATGGAACATCCTTGGTCGCGATAGTAGCCGATGGTCTTATCGAAGAGTTCGACCATGATGATGCAAGTGGGCACTCCCTTCATGGCGTGGAGAAAACGATAGGCCGATGACACGAAAGCTGAGGAGGCTGGACAATAATGGAAATAGCTCGAGGTGGATGTAGACATTACGAGTACATCGAGCACTTTGTTGAAAACATATAAAGATAAAAATAAATTTATCTAGTCTGGATCTCATGTCAAATCATCAAGAAGATTTAATCGGAAGCATACCTGAATCCATGGAAGAGCTAATGCAAGATTTTGGCTTTCCACTTCTAAAAGGGTGTTCTTGAGAGAGAGAGAGAGAGAGAGAGAGAGAGAGAGCATTCTTTTCACTCAAGATGGGATATGAGTAAAATGAAAACTTCACCCTTTAGAATGGGGATCATGACCCTATTTATACTTGAGTGCATTTCATTTTATTTCAACCCATCATTAAAATAAAATAAAAACACATGATAATTTCATATGAAATTAATAAGATGTCTCAAAAGTTTAAAATTAATTAATCTTTATTTGATCATAAAATTAATAAGCTTAAAAATAAGATAATGCATAATGTATAATTAAATTCATATGTGAGCCCACATTTAAAAATTTCCAATAATCTCCCACTTGGGAACATATATATTGCTTGATAATTATACATTATTAAATACTTTAAGAGCTCAATATTTGCTATCTTCAAAGAGGAATATCTTTAGATAATCTGGTCCATTAATAATATTGACATAGAATCAAAGTGATCTTTATTATAATTTTTCTATAACAAGACCCATCAGTGATTACTAAAACAATATGATTAATGATATAGATCAAGTATGGATGTGTATTATAGAAATTTCATATAATATGATCATATATCATATTTATTTCCAACTAGTCCTATATTATAACTCAAAAGAGTTATACATAAAGTTTCATTTATTTATGCTAAATTGCAATTGAAACTACATAAATTTACTTCAAAGTTTTCAACTATAAGATAATAACAATACTTTATTCTGATTAGAAAAATATATTTATAATCATTGAACATCATAAGCAAACTCTAACTATGCTAGCATATCATTAAAGTAAGTCACTCACATACAAGCCACATGCTCATGAAATATTTTAGGTGGTAAACCTTTTGTAAGTGGATCTGCAATCATAAAATTTGTACTAATATATTTAATAGATACTTGAGAACTTTGAACTCTTTTACAACAAGAAATTTTATGTCAATATGCTTTGATTTTGATGAACTCCTATTCTTTGAATACAACTCGGGCTCTATTATCATAATTTATTTTTAATGGTCTCTATTTCATCATAAATATTTAGCCCAATGATAAAATTTTGTAGTCATATTCCTTGATTTGATGCCTCATAATAAGCTATAAATTATGCTTCCATAGTGGAATAAGGTATAAGTGATTGTTTAACACTTTTCCAAGATATAGCTCTTCTAGCTAATAAGAAAATATAACTTGAAGTGAATCTTTTACTATTGAGATAATCAACAAAATTAGAATTGGAGTACTCCATGATTTCCAAATGATCTGATCTCCGATATGTGAGCATAAAGTCTTTTGTTCTCTTGACCACATAATCCATTTCTTGCTTTTCAATGATCTATTACTGGGTTACTTAAATACGCAAGCATTTCAATAATGTATGCAATATCCGACGTATAAACTTGAGCATATAAGACTCATAAAGAGATCTTTTCCATATCTTTTTTAATTCATTTCTTGGACAAAGAATCACCTTTAGCAAGTGTATCTCAGTCAATTTTCATGCCAAATCTACTAATCACTTTATCAATATATGCCTTTTGTAAAATAAGTATACCACGAGAACGATCTCGATAAATTTGTATACCCATAAAAAGATGCATTCCCAAGATCTTCATTTCAAATTTATTTGAAAGAAATTTTTTTGGTTTCATGCAAAAGACTTATATCATACTGCCAATAAATATATCAACATATAACACTAGGATGATGAATTTATTCCTACTTTTGTGATAAATGCATTGATCAATAGTATTTTTTTTTAAATCAAAAGAAGTAATCACTTGATCAAATTTCTTATACCATTGATGGGAAGCTTACTTTAAACCATAGATGGATTTCTTTAATTTGCATACGAGGTATTTTTAATCAGAAGATTAAAAATTTTTTGGTTGCACCATATATATAGTTTCTTTAATGTCGCCATATAAAAATGTAGTCTTTACATCCATCTGATGTAACTCTAAATCATAATGAGTTACTAATATTATAATGATTCTAAAAGAGTCTTTCGAAAAAATTGGAGAGAAAGTCTCTTCATAATCAATGTCTTCCTTTTAAGTGAAACTTTTAGCCACTAGACATGATTTATATCTTTCGACATTGCCTTTTGAATCCCGTTTGATTTTAAAAATCCATTTACAACCAATGAGTTTTACTGATTTAGGCAATTTGACAAGATCCCAAACATCATTGTCTTTCATTGATTTCATCTCATCCTCAATGGCTTCTATCTATTTATGAGAGTTAACACTTTGTTTGACTTGATTAAAAGAGATTGGATCACTCCCCAATCCAATGTCAAACTCATGTTCTTGGAGATACACAACATAATCATCTGAAATTGCCAATCTTCTCTCCCTAGTAGATTTTCTTAATGACACTTCAATTTGAGGTTGTTGTGATTCCTCAGTATGAGTGGGAGTTAACTCAAGAATATTTTGATTATTTGTATTTACAACTTGAATATGATCAGATAAAATTATCTGATTATTTTCTATTTTAACTATAGGAAGAGTAATAAATTGCTCTTCAAATATAAAATTTATAGGTTTATTAATCTCATTATATTCAACTTCCTCAATAAATTTAGCATTGTCCGTCTCGAAAAAAGATTTATTTGAAGAGTCATAAAACTTAAAACCCTTCGACCTTTCTGAGTATCCAACAAAATAATAGCTTATAGTTCTTGAGTCCAATTTTCTTTCATTAGGCTTATATGGCCTAGCTTCAACTGGACATCCCCAAACATGAAGATGCCTAATATTAGGCTTCTTCTCAATCCATAATTCATATGAGGTTTTAGCTACTACTTTGCTTGGAACTCTATTAAGGATGTAAACTATAGTCTTTAAGGCTTCTCTCCAAAGTGAATATAGTAAAGAAGAATGATTTATCATACTTCTAACCATATCCATAAGGGTCCGATTTCATCTCTCAACTACACCATTTTGATTTGGAGTCCCTGGCATGGTGTATTGAGAAACGATGCCACATTCTACTAAATATTTGGCAAAAGAGCTCGGACGTTGTTCACCTGATCCACCATATCTTTCATAGTATTCACCACCATTATGTGACTTTTATTTTCTTTCCAAGTTGATTTTCAACTTCAGCCTTAAAAATTTTGAATACATCCAGTGATTGTGACTTCTCATAAATCAAGTATAAGTACCATACGAGAATAATCATCTATGAAAGTAATAAAAATAATTCCAAGTAGTTGTAGGAATGAACCACAATATAGAGTATGAATTAATTTCAAGCTTTAAACCCTATTAGCATAACTTTCTTGATATTTGTGTGTTTTTCGATACATTATATACGAGTTTATCTAAAAAATCAAGAGAATCAAGAATTCCTTCGACATAAGTCTTTCAATTCTATGTTTAAAATATGCCATAATATATATGAATTCATTCATTAATTTTCACTTTATACCAAATTTGTTTGTATGTATGGTTTCATTAATTTATGAAGCAGAAATGTCTAGTTTATATAGATTATTAATTAAAGAATGAGTACCAATAATTTTTGAATACTGAAAGAGACTAAAATTTCCATTTTCAAATGAACAAAAATAACCAGATTTGTCCAAACAAGAAATAGAAATTAAATTTCATCTAAATGACGACACATAAAAAGTCTGATGTAAATTCAAAATATAACCATATTCTAGATATAATCTATATAACCATATTGCTTCAATAGGAGATTTATTGTCATTTCCCACATAGAAGAATTTTAGCATCGGGCATTTCCTCCTTAGACAACATAGATACACTTATGAGTAGTTGCACTATTTATCCACAAAGTGTGTGATATAATAAGAAAATTAACAACAATAAAAGTTGAGAAGTTTATCTTTTCACCAATTTGCATACTTGGGACAATCCTTCTTCACATGCCTCTTGCAAAAGAAACAAGTAATATCATTATCTATTCTATTGCACCTTATATATAAAGTCCCTTTGTTTAACCTCCTTTGCCTTTATAAGTCTTTTTTTAGTAAATACCAATGAGAGGAAAAAGTGAACACACTTTCTATTTTATCATATTTCAATCTCTCTTTCCACTTGCAATTGAATCATATCCATTTTCTTTTGAGTATTATAACTTATCTTAAAGGATTAAATTGTGTATGAAGAAAAGATCAACTATGCAATAAGAATGTAATCAAACATCTCTAATTTTAATGCTCTAGTCCAGTGACAAAATTAGACATCTCCATAATGTACTTATATTTTCATTGCCTTTATACCATATTGAAAACGAGTTTACTAAAAATAGATTTGATCTTTTAACTAATATAGCTATTTGGCTTAGAAAATTTTTAGACATTCTCTTCGCATTGCACCTCTTATGGTTTCGAATGGAATGCTTCATGATCATAAACTCATGCGATTAGAGCTTCACTTTTCAAAGTTAGCTCTCAATATTTGCAAGTAGAGGAGCGCTCGATCGCATAGTCAAAATCCATACACCCAAGAACAATGGTGATATGCTCTTCCATTTCTTAAAGTTAGCTTGAGATAAGTTATTCAAATTGGAAGATATAAGAAATATTAACCGAAGAACAAAAATAATAATACTCACAATTAATAACATTATTATTTTCATATGCATATATAATGTAAACAAAATATGTGCTTGAAATAAAATGTTTAATAAAATATCATATATAAGATACCTATCATAATATTGCAATTTAGTCTTTGGACATAAATAACAATTTGTAAATGGTACTCTTAAAATTATAGTCAATAAATATTGATAATAAATTCTACCAATAATATGTCTATATTTGAGTCGATATATTGTATGTATGATTAATATAAATTTATCACATATTTGTTACTTCATAAAATCTGACAAAAAAATAATCTTCCTTTGGGCTGGTTATTTTTCGTTTAAATTTAAATATAATCCATATGCAATATTCATATACTTTAAAAATAAATAATTTGATATAATAGAGGTCACTTTGGTGACATAATATTTTAATTTAAATTAATTTTAAAATAATAAATATCAACTATATTATTCAAGTAATTATTTCAATTAATACGCACTTAAAATATTTAAAAATAATAATAATATAAATTTTAGTTAACTGTTAAAGTCAAAACAAAAAATATATTTATATTATTTTAGCTAATTATTAAAGTCAAAACAACAAATAATAATTGTGTATTTGAAAATAAAATACATTATATCATAATTAATAAAAAAATATTCTCGATTTTATTAGTAATCTAGTCCATTATGTATTATAAATTATGAATTATTTATAAAGATAAAAAAATTAAATAGAAAAATTTAAAAATAATATTAAACATTAAGTGTAATTATTATATTTACGTGACAAATATTATGTTTGGAATTAATTGCACAAAGCAATTAAATGTAAAATATTTTAGATTAACAAAGATGGATTTAAAATCTGAAATGAATATGAAATATTATAAATAATATTATAGCAAATAATTCATATATAAATTATAGTATAAAATGTTAAAAATAAATAAATTTATTAAATAAATTGAAAAGTAGTAAAGCGAAACGTTTCATATTGGCTAATTCTACTAAATTATATTACAATTTACAAATATTCTATTTTTCATATATTAAATGAAATAATTATAACATTTATATTAACTTATACATATTTATATATACCCCTAAGTCAAAACGAATGAAACCAAATTTAATGGAATAATTATAATATTTATACTAACTTAATATATTTATATACATACCAAAAAAAAAAAAAAAAAAACGTTTCATATTTAAAAAAAAAAATAATCTGAAATATCATTTCATATTATGAAAGCTTCATATACCCCATTTTTTATATTAAGATCACAATAATAAGAATAAATATATAGATCATATAAAATTTAAAATTATGATCAAAATATAAAGCAAATTTAATTATATTATTTTACTTAAAATCAATAATAGAAAAATCATCTAAAGGATATTGATACTTCATACAAATGACTAAATTATTTACTCAAAAATTTTAAATCATGTACTTTGATATAAATTTTAAATAATCAATAAAAAAGAAATATGAAAATCATTTCTAAACGAATACGATAAATCACTGCTACTACTTTAAAAACATATAAAAATAAAAAATAAATTTATCTAAATCTTAAAATTATCAAAAGATTTTAATCTGTCAACTGAATAATAAAAAAAGTTTAATAATAAATTTTGGCCTTCTACTTCTAAAGGAGTGTTTTTGAGAGAGAGATAGAGAGAGAGAGAGAGAGAGCCTTTTTTCACTCAAGATGAGATATGAATAAAATGAAAATTTTATTATTTAGAATTAGAATCATGTCCCTATTTATACTTGAGTGTATTTCATTTTATTTCAATCAATCATTAAAATAAAATAAAAATATTCAATCTTTATACATAATAATTTTATATAAAATTAATAAGATTTTTTAAAAATTTAAAATTAATTAATTTTTATTTGATCATAAAATTAATAAATTTAAAAATAAGATAGCATAATATATAATTAAATTAATATAAAAATATATATTCAAAAATTTTCCTCGAACATCCGCCCCACTACCATGCCCTCGTACAGATCCAACGCCTCTTCGCCGTTAATCACCTGAAAATCATTACAAATAACGTCACAGAAAGAACTTTGGGCTGGTCGGATCCGTAAGGGAAATGAGGAGAGTGGGGAGTGGGGTGGAATTTATCCGTACGGAGCAGCCGGAGCTGAACTGCTCCTCGTCGCTGACTACGTTTACCGAGGTGAGGTGGACGGGGCGAACGGCGGTGGAGGAGTAGGAGTCGAAGGCTTTGCCAGCGGAGGATCGGAGGAGATGGCTGGTGAAGGAGAAGTTGAAGGTTTTAGTGGCGGAGGATCTGAGGAGTTGGCTGGCGTTGGCGGCGGAGCGAAAGCCAACGAGGTTGTGGTGGCCGCCTGGCCGGTAGCTGAGCGGGTGGAGAGGAACTTGAAGCTGAACAAGGCAGACATTATGGTCCTCTCTATCTTTCTCTAAGGCGGAGTGGCTTAACAAATCAAAAATGGCAGTTCAATTTATAAGGAAGATTTACAGCGTTAAATTTTTATAAATTTATATATTTAATATTTAAAATTAAAGATTTATTTATCTATTATTTTTTTTAAACTTAAAAACTATATCACTTTAAAAAATAAATATATATATATATATATATATATATATATATATATATATATATATATATATATATATATATATATATATATATATATATATATATATATATATATATAGACGGATATATATATATATCAATATATATTATATCACTTAAAAGTAAATTTTTTTTATATTTTAGCCTCGCTTAATTTATATTTTATACATTAAATCTCTCATCAAAAAAATCAATTTAACCTATTACTCTCAAATAACTATTTAATTAAAAAAATAAAGTTTATAAATTTAATAATCTTATCAACTCATTTTTTCATAAATTCTTTTTATAATTTTTTATTAATTATTTATATTTTGTTATTAATTATTAATTTTATATACATTTTATTTTTTAATTATTATATTATTTAATTATTTAAAAAATTTGCCCATCTTAAAATAAATAGTTCGATATATATATATATATATATATATATATATATATATATATATATATATATATATATATATATATATATATATATATATATATATATATATCCCTCAATTTAGTATCACTTATTAATTTTAATTAAAATGTAAATTAAACTTAATTTTCATAATAACTCAAATAAATAATAAATCACTTCAATTAAGTCGGTGTTTTAGGTTTTGCTTTTGAGATTTTAATTCGATACCCGAATAATATTAAAACCGCTGAATTTTATCTCACTTAAACTCCATTTTTATTTTCAAAAGCAAAAGACAAAAAACAGAATACTTTTAAATATTTAACTCAATAAAGAATCATAATATAACATTAATGAGATTTAGAAGAGAGATCTTACTCCTAAGAGAGAAAAATGCAAAACAAAGAGATATAATTTTGGAAGAAATTTTAATAAAAAATGTTATATTATATCATATATTGATCTATCTTTTTAAAAGAAAATTTCGATTAAAACATTAGGGACCAATTGCTCTCAATGAAGTTTTGGCTGTCTTTGTTCCAAGCCTACACTAATATTTTAGGAGGAATAATACAAATAACCGAGGTGAAAGTGACAATAGTAATTATGTGTGATTCATTTGAGACAGTTATAGTTATTAGTAAAGAAGATTATAAAGTTGTTGTAGAAAGGTAATTTTAAAAAAATTATTGTAGGAATTTCAAATATTTTTAAAAATAATTAAATATTAACTTTTTAATTATTATCACATTTTAATAATTTTGTTCTCAAAAGTAGCTTCTCTCCATAAAATTTTCTAAAAAATTATCAAAAAGCTAATAACCAAATATAGTTAAGTTATGATTACTTTTTAAAAAGTAAAATAGACATAAAGCTACCACAAAAATATCATAAATTAAAGGCATTCCAAAAGGTAATATGAATTATTGATGTGATGGCATTTTAAATTCAAAGATTGAATTGAAAATATATATGAACTATCATTAATAATTACAATAACAATAATAAGTCTTTAAATCACTACATAGGGAATTATCATTAATCATTGCATCACAAAAAAAAAAAAAAAACTTTAAATCAAATGGCAATATAAATTGCAAATAAATTTTTTTTATTAAATTACTATTAATTATTTGTTCAAAAATTATTATTAAAAAGTAAATATAAATTAATAATTTTAATTATTATTTTTAATTATGCTCAAAATATTCATATGCGTGCACTGTCTATTGGTATTCAAAGTTCTCAAAATACCTTCTAAACTCTAAAACCAAAGAAATGATGTACAAAGTACACAAAAAAATAATTGGATGTACCCTACATGTGAACTCTACACATGATAAAATTTTTTGGATGTATGAGTGTAATATTTATAATTTAAATGTGAAATATATAATATTTAAAATTGTGAGTGCTATGTTTGTAAATCTCCTATTTTTTTTAAGTGAGTGGGGACCATTGCCTCTCCTTTATCTCAAAATATATTCATTTCCATTTATTATATGAAAGATTTATATGCTACTTAAAGTGTATGTTAATAAATCTTTAATAAAAAAAAAAAAAATCTAAAGATAGGTCCTCCACTTTTTATATCAATGCTTTAAATGAATATATCTTGAGATACAAGATTCAAACAAGGTTTCCCAAAATATTGGGTGATCAATATTCTTGGGAAGGGCAACCTCATTTTCTTATGCCTCATAATAAATGGCAAATGACATTTAATGCTTATTCTTTAAAAGGTTAATGTTGTGAAGTGAGTGCTATCATTACAACATATTATAAAAGATATGGTGCAACAATTATAATATAACAAAGTATATTTTAAGAGATATAGCATAATATAAATAATACAAAACATAATTCAATTGTGTGATTTAAAACCTATATCACAATATCCATAACATAATAGATATAACATCACAAGTAATATAAACTAGATTAATGAAAGAATAAAATGTATAAAAAAATTAATATATATATCAGAATAATAAATAAACCAATGCATCTATATTATTATGAAATAAATCTACATAAGTAATCTTTGAATTTTAGGCAATTAGGTGTAACTTTTAGAAAATTTTTCTTTAAAATCAAATATATAATGTGATGTATTCATACACTTTTATAGTTACCAATACAAGTGAGACATAAGTAATCATCAAAGTATATGTACAAGAATTATTTAAACTACTTACTTTTTTTTAACATTCTAAATGAATTACTTTACTATAGATTTGGTGACCTAATATGTCGTGGCGTTCTACTTCAAAGAAAATTTGGAGAAGAAATTTTTTTTTTTTTTTTGTAAAATAAATTATACTGCTTAGTAGAATGCACTCATCATGACTTGTAATATAACCACTGAGATGTAAGAGGAGTCATGGTCATACAATATCATGAACTTTATAATAAGTGAGATATTATGTATAATCAAATGAACTTTATTTTCATGCATAAATACGTAACTGAACGAAGTACAACAGTAACTAATGAATGTCCATTCTCTTATAACTAAATTTGCAAATGATGATATTTAACCTAGTTAGCATACCTTACCCTTGTCTACGATACTTTTAAATCCAAACTCTATATGAACATGAGATTGTTATATTTATCTCCAAATGTGTATGAATTAGATATTTGAAGCATGATCTCGATGCTATAGGGCTCTCAGATCATTTGTAAGTGATTTTTTAGCATGAGTTTATGATTATAGTTATATGAGCTGAGCATTGTGGTGAAAAATTTTTATATTACCGCCTTCATCTATCTCCCCTTTTGGAAATGAGGATAAATAAAAATAGAAATATGTAAAATACATCTTGTTGGGACACCACGCAGATCCGCAGATGTTCTTATTAGGGTGATCAGGTACGGTATTGAGAAAAGGTGTACTATCTCGAAAGGTAGAACTCACCACCCTACAATGGACCTAATCACCTTAATCTTCGAAATGTATCAAAGATTCTTCTCCTACCTTATATGAAAAAGTAAAATAGTGTTTATTTTAAATCATGTTCATAAAATTTCCTATAGGAGCAAGCTCCCATAGTTAATTACATTCTAAGGAACATGATTTCTTAAGAATACTCTCGATTAAGGTAAATGATCGTTGTCTCCAAAGATTTTGAAAGGTAGGACTATCAATCGATTGATTTATTTTTAGAAAAGTCAAGTGGGATCGGTCAAGAGGAGGAAGTTCTTATCAAAGCCAAATGTAGATAAGTAGGGGATGCTTAGGATACTAGGAAGCCTAGTAAGCACCCAAAATTATCCTATGGTTGGGAATTTTATTTTTGAAATTGAATTGATTTATTTGAGTTGAATTTTTATTAGAAATTTAGAGTTTACAATTTCGTGATACAAGGTCATGAAAATGCCTAAGAGGTGAGGATTTATGTCAGTGGCCTACAAAGGGAAGTAGCAACCTCTGAATCTAAATCTAGAGAGCTTTGGCGAGGGCCAAAAGCATGACCTAAATCTAAGGCAAAAATAGGTATTTAGTTTACCTCCACAAGAGAGGATAAACCACTTTCATTGGGCTTACAACCTTTGGGCAACTAACTCCTCATACGATTTTAAAATATGTAGGCAAGTCATATGCTTTTGCAAGATAGTTAGACTGTTGTTTATTTAGAAAGAGACTAAGTCCTTAAACACACTCCCTAAGAGACTGGATCATGTAGGGCATGATTTAATGACTTAAATCTAATGTAAATTTTATTACATTTCATTTTTATTTTAGACAATCAATTTGACACAAGCTTTAGGATTCATATGCCTAATGCATGAGAAATTAGATTATGGGCCAAAATTAATAAGATAAAAAGGTGTGTTTTCACCATGACTCTAACAAGTCAAGCCAAGTTCTCTGGCAAAGGTGGAAGCCCTCTAATCAAGAGTGGAATAATATGCTCTTTATGCATGATGTGAGGAAAGAAAATATAATATCCAGCTAAAGGGTTGCTAATTCTTTTATCTTGATTTATAACCTAAGCTTTAAGTGGGGTTATGAGTCATTTATTTTTAGTTTGAATTATTTATGTTGGATAGAAAATTTATTTTCAGAGCCTAATCATCATCCAGGCCATACATCAAAGCAAGGAAGAAACTAAGAAAAGATGACATCTTAATGCACAAGCTAAACAAGCATCGATCAATTTATAAAGTTAGCGCAAAAGAATAAAAAGTCATTTGTGGTCGAGCTCCACTGCACAAATCCAAAAATAAATTGGGTAGCCGGGCTCTACCCTTACACAACCCAGATTACAAATGAATTAAATACAATCAAGAAGGAATTCATTATTATGAGGGTCTTCATTCTTCATTTCTTCATTTCTTCTTTATTCTTTCTTCTTTCTTTTTTCTTCTTTTGGTTGGTTGGAACATGATTGCTCCAAAGGTTTTACATGGTAGATAAGATATAGTCTTATGACCAATATTCATCCTAATACCCCATAATAATCATTTCAAAATCCTAATTGCAAAATTATATGAAAATGGGAAAAAGGAAATCTAACTAAAACCTGCAAAATAGAAATTAGCTAAACAAACCATAAAATCCCAAGCATGTATATGTATAAATTAGACTTATCACCCCACACATGGGCAATCAAGTCCACCAGGTCTATTTTGGATTATGCTTAGAGGTAGAAGCACTGCATACGCTCCGCACAATCTCCTGAAGATACGGTTAGACTAAGATCATCTACCATTAAGTCTATGCACATATACCCTAACATTCAAATTAATAATATTACATCATAAAACAAAAGCAAAATATCAAACCTACACCTAAAAATAGAAGTTATGACTTAGCTAATGTGTGTCTTTATGTGGGTGCTTAGCTAGGTTTTAAGGTTGAAGTTTTCTAAGTTTGAAAATGTTCAACTTAGAGGGTTTGTTTCATTTAAGTGATTTAGTTGCTTTAGTTGATTTTATTTTGTAATTTGATTTAGTTTGAATGAACCTAGAATTAATTACTAAAAGTTGTAAAGAGAGGAAAAGAGAAGATAACTTCTCTTTCCTCCCTACCTTAAGTAATTTCTAAGGTAGATTCATATTTGATTTTTATTTAGTGAATGTTTTATTATGTGTGTTAATTAATCCTAAGTTTAGATTTTCTCTAAATAAACCTATTCAAAAAGAAAGATATTTTAAGATTAAGTAAAGTGAAATACTATTACAAAATACACAATACTTTATTTCTTTCCAACATGTGTAACATGCACATGAATGAATCCTAAGCATATCTATTCATGCATTGCAAGTATTTAGCACACCTTAATGATGAATGCTAAGAGAGGTTGCTTAAGAAAATTTGGAATATTTCATGTATGCATGATTTTGTTAAGTAAAAAAGGGTGATTCTTTAATCCATTTTTCACTTGCACATTTATATGTATGAAAGGCATAAGTGAGTACGGTGCCATTGTTAGCACAAGGGGTGTAAGGTACAAGACCTACTTAGTGCTACTTAAAGCCTCATAATCCTGGCATTGTCCAGACTAATATACCACTTTCCTTAAATATATATACATGTACAAAAGAAATGAATGAAAAAAAGAAAGATGCAAAAGTTTATATTTGTTTGTTTAATTTGTTTATGCAATTTACATGTGTAAGTGTGAATACCCTTCTTAATTAATAGCATAGAAATAGATAGGAATGGATTTAAGCAAGTGTTATGTTCTTTTTAAATGAACTATACACTTTGTAAATCTATTTAAAACTACGCTAAAAGTGAAGAGAATAAAAGTCTCACAATGCACATCTTTATGTTTATACTCACATTCAAGCTTATAAATAATTATAAGTAGTATACCTTTCAGTTTTGATATTTGATTTATGAATTTTGAAAATAATTTTGAATTTAATAGTGATAATAGCCATTCATATTCTTACTTTAGCCAAAACATGCAATTTGACATAAAAGAAATATTTCATTTTTAATTTGATTTTTAAAAGGCATGAATGCATGAATTTTAGATGACATACACACTTAGCATTCTAGAAAAGAAGTGAAGTGATGAAATCATGTAAATTCATTCACCCTAATTAATTCCTAAAAAAATCCTATGGAATAAGATTATTTAAAGTAAATCAAATTTGGTTTAAGAAAAGTTTGATTTTATTTTGAGTTTGATTTCAATTTGAGAAATATGAGAAGGTTTGCTGGTCCTAACCCATTCTCATATGTGTATAATGTTTTAGTTTAATTTTTAGGTGATTAGATCAATTTTATGCTTTGGTTAGGTTAAGGTGAATTAAGTGTATTAATTACCCCTTACCTATGCCACTTTAGCATATTTAATCAAATAATTATGAGCCAATGTATGACATAAAATCACATAAGAAATTTAAATTAGCAATGCACCTAGGAAAGAAAGGGGCCTAATGCAATTGGCTCATAATTAGTGATTAATTAAGCTAAAGAGTTTAATTTAAGTACTTTCATAATCCTTCTCACACATGTGGGTTGGATTTTGATTTTCTTAAGCTACTTAAGTTATTGAATACCTAAGCACTTACCCAAGATGAATTGGTTAAGTTCTAGAATATTTTGATTTTAAAATTTTGATTAATTAAGCCATTTAATTAAGTGATTAGATTATTTAATTAATTTTGCACATTAATTAGATTTTGATCCAAATGAAATAGATTTAGGGAAAAGATATGGGAAATAACTCATAATCTCATTCCCTAAGTCCACTCACTATTCTAAGATAATTAGCAAAATTAATTAGTGGATTTATCACTATTTGAAAGGTTGATTAATCATTTACATAATTAAGAGAGTAATTAGGAATGAACTAAGCAATTACCCTAATTAAATCATTAATTCCAAAAAAATCATGGGAAATAGAGGTCATCCCATTAATCAACCCTAGGAAGTTTAGAATTAATCAATAGAATAATTAGGGAGTAATTAATATAATTACATTCCCAATGAAACCCTAATTCAAAAAATATCACTGTTCAAAATCAATTGAAATATCTTCATAGTGCTTTTTTACTTTGTATTTTTCTAATTTTCTACATTTAGTTATGATATTTTGAAGTTTCCATGATTATCCATTAATTAAATAGCCTAATTAAATGACTAATCTCGTTAGTGCCACTTGGGCTGCTGATGCGGCGTGCGCTTTCCATGTGGCACGATGGGATTCATCACTTAAGTTGTCACATCAGAGTGCTGCGTTAGCGACGAAGCTATGCGCTTTCTCCTCACCCGTCTGATCAAAGATCGAACGGTTGAGATCAAGCTTATGGTATTAATGAGATAAATTAGAGGATCCTACGTGGCTTGATCATGGCCGTCCATCCAAAATGGACGGCATATGATTCGCCCCTGAGCTCTCTTGCGGGAAATGGCCACCGTCCATCTTCTATGGCAAGATCTGAGCTCGATTGAGCTCAAACTCAACCCACACAATCATCATGCAAGGGGATGAAGATCTATTGGTCCATTTCACTTGGGGGTAAAACTTTCTTTCAGAAAGGACCAAAGAAAATTCAAATTATGCTCAGTTTTGAATAGCACCTCGTCGGAGGCTATCACCGATGCTCGAATCCGTCGAGGTAGCTTCATCTAGTGGAGATGAAGTCTTGTTGAAGGTTTCAAGCCTTGGGATTGAGTAGATCTTTCTATGGACCAAGCCACCCTTCATTGCTTGCGGCCTTGATCAAAGTCCCACTTCTCTTGCCTTTGGAGCTTGGGAGAGCTTTGGATGAGTTTGATTAGGCCCTCTGAGGATGCTCAAAGGAGGAATTGGATTGGAATTAGGTTTTGGCTAAGTTGGAAATTTCCTTAGCCTCCCTTATTTTTGGTTTGAAGAATCCAAAAATGGAGAATGCCAAATGCTTGGGGATTGCTTGAGAGAGCTTGAGAAGCTTGAGGGAGGTCTCTCTCTATCAATCGAGTGTGAGTGTGTTCAATTTAAGTGGAATTAGGGGGAGTATATCTCCCCCTTGCTGAATCAGACGACCTAGCTTTCCTTTGCAATTTTTTATCAATTGACCAGATGGGATGAGTTTGTTAGGCTGTGAAGACTTGCACATGGTTCGATTTTGGGTGTGTAGTGGAGTAGTGAAGCTCCCATGTGCTTTAATTGAGTGGACGAGGGATCCCATGTGCTCAATTCTTAAGTGGGTGGTCTGTTTTGTTGGGCTAGACCCAAACCCATTGTGCACCATCCTCATTAGTGACCATTTGGTCCACTAAGAGGATGCCAAGTGTCCATGAAAAGGAATTGACCAAATTTCAAGTGGTTTTGATTTTAGGTTACCCTATGGCCTAAAGGTAAAATGGTCATTTGGCTTGGATTTCAATTTGAATATGTTTGGTATGATTGAAAAATGGGTTAGACAAAGTTTCAATGAATTTGAAATTAATTTGATATGATTTAGCTCATGTTGACCCATTTAGATCAAAATGGGTCAACTTAAAGTTGACAAAATTAAATTAGTCAAACCAAGGGTTGGGCCAAGTTCATATGACCATTTGAAATGTGTTGGCATCATTGGTTTGGTTTAATTTGATTTATATTTGAATTTGGTTCATTTGATTTCATTTAGATCAAATGGGTCAAGTTGACTAATTTGACCCATTTGACCTAATTGGGTTAGGTCATGGGTTGGATTAGGTATAGTTGGTCATTTGAAATAATTTGGTATCTTTGTTTCCAATCAATTTTTATTTGGTTTGATTTTGGTTCAACTTGACCATTTAGGTCAAGTTGGGTTCATGGTCAATTGGGCTAGGTTAGGTCTAGTTGGCCAATTGAGGCTTTAGTCAAGTTCAACAATCATTTTAGAATGAATTTGACCCATTGGTTTCAATCAATTTGGCTTAGATCAAGTTTTGACACATTTTGACTTTTTAGGTCAAGTTGGGTCAACTTGGGTCAAGTGGCCAATTGGGTTAGGTTAGACTCAAATGATGACTTGATTAAGTTCAAACATTAATCATGAATTGGTTTTGATCAATGGTTTCAATCAATTTGGCTTAGATCAAGTTTTGACACATTTTGACTTTTTAGGTCAAGTTGGGTCAACTTGGGTCAAGTGGCCAATTGGGCTAGGTTAGGCTCAAATGATGACTTGGTCAAGTTCAAATATTGATCATGAATACGTTTTGATTAATGGTTTCAATCAAGTTGGCCTATGATGGATTTTGGCTAGTTTAGGTTTTATTTTAGCTAAGTGTTGACTTGGTCAACCCTTAAGTTTGACTTAGTTTGACCCAATTTTGAGTGATTGATCATCTCATGATGATTGTTGCTCATAATGTGAGGCTTAGGTGGGCTTAGTTCAATCTAATTTGGGTAGGATTAGAATTTGGCTCATAAGGGGTACTTTAGGTCACTTTGGATCAAGTGAACCTAAGTTGGTCAATTGACTTGATTAAGGCTTGAATCAAGTTTGGTTGAACTCACATATGGACTTATGATTGAAATATAAATCCATTTGCAAGTGATTTGAAGTCAAATGAGTTTTGATTCATTTGACAATTTCAAGTTCAAAGGAGTGAACATGAGTTTGACTTGGGTTTGATTTTTGAATTTAGCTTTGATTTGGTGATTGAAGTTTATGTTTATATTTGGATTCATGATTGAAAGATTGATTGAATCATGAAGAGAAATCAAGAGTTTGACTTGATTTAATTTGATTTGGCTAAGTTCAAGAATTTGACTTGAAAGGCTTAGGTTGAATTTTGATTGAACTTGAGTTTGAGTTTTGAATTGATTTTTGGATATTTAAATTTATATTTCATTTATATTTATGAATATAAATGAGAATATAAATGGGTTATGAGAAAATTTCTTGAATTTGAATTGATTTGGAGTTGATTTTAGGCTAAGTCCATAAGATGAGATTAAAGTGACTTAGGAAAGATTTTTAGGATTTGGATTTATATTTAGTTTGATTGATTTTAACTTATATTTCATTTATATATGTGAATATAAATGAGAATATAAATGGGTTGTGAGAAAATTTCTTGAATTTGAATTGATTTGGATTTGATTTGAGCTAAGCCCATAAGAGGGAATCAAAGGACTTAGGAAATATTTTTAGGATTTGGATTTCAATTTTTGGACTTAGTTTGATTGATTTCAATTTATATTTCATTTATATATGTGAATATAAATGAGAATATAAATGGGTTGTGAGAAAATTTTTTGAATTTGAATTGATTTGGATTTGATTTGAGCAAAGTCCATGAGAGGGAATCAAAAGACTTAGGAAATATTTTGGAGTTTGGAATCCAATCATGGGCTTCAATTATAGGTTTCAATTATTTGGAATTGATTCATGATTTGAGAAAATCCATTGAATTGGTTCAAGGTTGGATTTAGAGTTGGAGTTGATATGAGTTTGGAGTTTTGACTTGGAAGAAGGAAGTGAGGATTTGGTTCAAGCTATAAGGTAGACAAATTTTCTAACACCCTTAAGGCATAACCTATTCTTATGGCTAACTCTTCTAAGTCTCTAGGGTTAGTTTAAATGTTCACCTAATCACTACAAGTGTCTTAAGACTAAGGAAACTTATAGTGTCTAAGAGAAGTCCTATGCTTAAGATGGAGGGGTTGAGAGCTCATCCTAAAAATGAGGTCAACAAGCATAAAAATATACATTTATTTAATTATATTGATTTAGCTTTGTAACAAGCCATCAATCTTATCCATATAAATGTTTACAATGTAAGGTCACATCCCCATAGCTAATTTTCATTCTACTTGCAAAATAAATAAATAAATAAATTTTGTTGAAATCATATTAGAAGTTAATGTGAGTATTTGTATAGTAATTGCTACAAATTCTGTTATGCATGCATCCTAAGCACTTCTCATGAAGCTCTTGCAATAATAAAATGATTATTATTTATTGATTATGACACCATCTACGTGGATGGGGGCAAGGTGGGGGGTTTAAGCCAATTAGAAGTTTTTTAGAAGCTTGTTTTGGATGCACACACACAAGAGTACACCATCAACCAAATAATGACATAATGAGAAAATGTTTCATTACTAGAAGATTACACCACTAACTATCAAAATTAAATAGGTTATTTGAATAGATAAAAGCAATGAAACATTAATGAAAAATATCTAGTTACAATAAATATAAATACTTCTAATTATAAGAAAAATTCACAATAACCAACTAAAGTTTGAATTCCATAGGGTGAGACTTTAGAGATTAAATTTTGCCAAAATTTTTATAGACATTTCTAAGAATAAAGGTGCGCCTTACCATTCTTCTAAGAATTTATGATAGCTAATTTATTAATATAACATAACTTCATTTATGAGATAAATTCAATATTGAACTTTCATTGATCTTAAAAATAAAATATCTAAAGGATTACACAACTTTGATATAGATATTTCTATTCTACAATCCATTTGAATGAGTTTTTTTTCAAGATCTCAATTTTAAATAATATTCTAAATCATTTAATTAGTGGACATATAATCACATATAAATAAAGTATGGATTGAAACTATATAGTGAAAATTAAACAAAAATACACTTCATAAATCTTTGGCTACATCTAATTGCTAGACAAGGATTTTTCTCATGTTATAATAAAAAATAAAAAGCACATGATTAAAAGTATGAATAACTAAGGATAGAACAAAGAACTTAGTTTTTTATGGGATCTTGTCTCTCTCCCATGCCAAAGGTTTCCCCAAATCTTCTCAAAGAGTCTCCTAAAAGATCCCCTCTTTTAAGCTAATTTTGACTTACTATCAAGCTTCAATGTAAAGATTTTCACAAAATTTTATATACTTTGGCTCTTAAAAAGATCAAAATAGCATCTATAGTGAGAAGGTGGGCATGGGAACTATGTTGGGACTTGGGTGATTGGGTGCTAGACCATCCCTAAAATTTAGAGGTATAATTCTTAAAAATTGCAAACTAATTTCTAGATTGAAAGCTTGATTATTAGGGGTTGCACTTAGATGACAAGTTTTGGTGCTTGGCCACCCAACTCTTAATCAAAAGAATTATTAGTTTAGGTGTAAGATACCATGTTTAGTGTTTAGGTTCCCAATCTCTCTGATATGCGTATATGTATAATTTACTACTTAAGCAACTCTGGTTGCTCATTATACAAAATTCATTAAAATAGATGTTTTCTATATTAATAAAATATCATAATTAATATGGAAAATTTCTTAAAAGTAAATGAAAAAATTTATAAAATACAAATATTTATTTGGGGAAAACAACTAGAACAACACATAAAAAACCTACACACTTGGAGAAAAACTCACAAAATATAAGCTTAAAAATAAAAAAACTTATGACACGATTTGTTGGTTATGAAAAAATTTTGGATGTTAGGAAAGGCTATTCTATACAAAAAGTATACTGATTATTATAGTGTTTATTTTTAATATATGTATGGGGGACACCACGTAGATCTCAGGGTACTTAGTGAAGTGATCGGGTATGACATTGAGGTATGATGTACTATCTCGAAAGATAGAGGCATCACACTTCAATGGACCTAATCACCTAATAAGGACTCCTAAGGCATGATGGGTCTTCAAATATACTAGAGATTTTTCTTCCACTTTACATGGATGAATAAAGTAGGATTTATTTAGACCAAAATTTAAAGTTTCTTATGGGAGCAAGGCCCCATAGTTAATTACAACCTAAGGAATGTGAGTTCATTAGGAATACTCTTAATTAAAGTAGGTAATTATTATCTCCAAAGATTTTAAAGATAGGACAATCAATGAATTGGCTATGTTAGAAAATCAAATGGGATAGATCAAAAAAATGAGATTTATTATTGAAGCCAAAAGAGATGAGTAGGGAATGCTCATGATACTAGAAAACTTAGTGATCATTCTAATCTATCCTATGGTTAGACTTTATATATTTGAAATTGAGGAGAATTATTTATTTGAGTTAAATTTTTATTAGATTACTAGGGCTTATAATCCCATAATACAAGATTATGAAAATGCTGAAGAGGTGAGATTTTATGCTTGTAGCCTGGAGAAAATAACAACCTTAGATCCTAAATCTAGGGAGATTTAGCAAGGGCCAAAACATGACCTAAATATAAGTGAAGATGGGTATATGGTTTACCTCTACAAGAGAGAGTAAACCACTTGACTGGTAGATTTATAACCTCCTAGAGTGACAACCAGCTAACTCCTCCTATGCTTTAAAATTATGTAGGCAAGTCATATGATTTTGCAAGATAATTAGATTATTATTTAGAAAGAAACTAAAGTCCTTACACCCATTCCCCAAGAGACTAGAGCATGAGTGGTATGAGTAATGACTTAGTCTAATGTAAATCTTTTTAAATTTATTTATATTTGACACTTCATTTTGACAAAGGCCATAGAATTTTCATATGTCTAAATACATGATGAAAATAGATTATGATCTAAATTAGAAAGAAAGAGGTATTTTCACCATAGAGGAGACCCTCAAAGGTCAAGTCTTCCCCTAGGGTGCAAGGACCCTCTCTTAGTAAGAGTGAAGCAATATGAATGCATGATATTAAACATACACCATTTATCTAAGGAGTTGCTAAATATTTTAATTATATTAATTTAATGCCTAAGCTTTATATGAGATTATGAGTTATTTAAAAAATTTAGTTATGAGTTGTAGTTGGGGTAGAAAGGTTAACTTTTTCCTAAGAGCCTAATCAGATCCAAGCCACACATTAAATCACCATTCATAAAGAAACTATGAAAAGACATGTCATTTATATTGTGCAGTTTAAACATAACATCAAGCATTTTTATAAATCTAACAAAAAAATAAAAGACCAGTGTGGTCAAGTATCACTGTACAACTTAAAAAGAGAAATAGGTAGCCGAGCTCTACCCTTATACAACTCAGTATATGAAAAAATAATTATAATTTACAAATGAATAGATGTTATGGGGTCTTCTTATCTTCATATCTCCTTCACTTCTTCATTTTGATGTGCTTGCTTTAGAGGCATCATAGGGCCTCCTAGAATAAAACCTTATAGTCACTACTCATTCTAATCCCCTATAATATTAATCCTAATTCCTAATGCAAAATTACATTAAAAATAGGAAAAGTAAATCTAACTACACCTGCAAAATAAGTGTTAGCTAAATGCATCATATGACCCAAGCAGTTATATGAATGATTTGGACTTAGCACTCTGCACATGGGTAACCAAGCCCTCCTATCCTAATTTAGATTATGCTTAGGGGTTGAACAAAAGAGAACATTTATATTTATTTTAAGCACTCCTTTAAGCACAATCTTTTGCAAAAATATGATTAGGCTAATCATGGCCTAACATCTAGTCTACGCACATACATTCTAACATCCAGTCTACAACAATACATCATAGAATCAAACAATATCACTCCATGCACCGCCCTAACATGAAGCTAGAAGTGATGGCTTACTTCTAAAGTGTGTATATTAAGGTTTGTGTGGTATGTCTTAACTAGGCTTTATTATAATTTTCTAAGTATGAAAGGATTTAATTTAAGAGGTTGATTTCACTTTAAGTGATTTATATAATTTGAAAATTTTACTTAATGCTTTCTCATGTTCCATTTTGTCTACACCTAACAACTAAGTGTTTTAAAGAGAAGAAAAGAGAGGATCACTCTCTTTTATCCCTACCTTAAGTCATATCTCAAGCAAATTAATTAATAAATTCTCTTTAGTGAATGACTTATTACATATTTTTAAATCAATCATAAGTTTAGGTTCACTTTAAATAATATCATTCAATAAGAAAGACATCTTAAGACTAATTGGTATTAATTACTCTCACATGACACATGTACATTCATTTCTTCCCATCATACATGTCATGCACATGATTAAACCTTAATCATATCTATACATGCAATATATCTTAGCACTCTTAGATGATGGATATGAATATATATGTATTTAGAGTTTGTATTTTCCTTTTGATTGAATTATTTCATCATATTAATTTAAAACTCAATTTAAATTTTATACAAAAAACACATAGGAATGAAATTAAATAGGTACGTGTCATTATTAATTAGGAAAGTGAGGTAATTAAATGACCTCCTTGGGGCTAACTAAAGCCTCATTTTCCCGAGATGTCAAAATTATATACCCATTACATTCAAACATATATAAATTTGTATACATTAACATAAGAAAGAGAGCTCCAAGTCATATGATTTATTAATTCAACAACTTAATCATTCATGAATGCATTGATTTTTTTTATAAAAGATAATGGGTTATAATTCCATAACTAAATAGACATACACATGTATAAGAGACATAAGCTAGTACATGACATTGTTAACCAGGAAAGTCAGGTAATCAAATAACCTCCTTGGTGCTACTTAAAGCCTCATATTCTTGGGATGTCCACACTAAATATTTACTTTCCTCAAATACATTTGATTGAAACATTTATGCATATGGAGTAAAGTCTTATCCAAACTCTAATATTGAAATACATAATGAAATCAAATAGAGTACATGCCATTGTTAAACCAGGAAAGTGAGGCAATCACATGACCTCCTTGGGGCTAACTAAAGCCTCGTATTCTGGATGTCCATGCTATATACTTATTAATATTCTTACTTATATAAATTAATACATGAATGAAATAAAAGAAACTTCACTTCATACACTTAAGCTATAATCACATGCATCTTCTACATATTTATAACAAGCATTCATAGCATATATAATCATTCATTTATAAGTTTTGGAAAATAGATTTGGATTTAATAATGATAATAACCACCCATATATTAATTTAAACCAACACATGCAAGCTTGACATAAAGGAAACCATTTAATTTAATTAATTTTGGAAAAAGATGAATGCATGAATAAAATGATATACAATATTTAATATGATTGAAAAGAAATAAAGAGACATAAGCACATGATTTTATTCAATCCAATTAATTCCTAAGAGCAATCATATTAAATAAGGTCATTTAAAATAAACCAAAATTTCTTAATGTCATTTTCAATTTCATATTTGATTTGATTTAAGAAATGTTAGAAAAATTTGCTAATCTTAATCTCATTCCCCATGTGTGAGTTAATTTGATTTAATAAAAAGCAATTAGGTTGATTTTATAGATTAATTAGGTTAAGGTATGAATTAAATCAATTAATTAACCCTTACCTATGATACCTTAAGATAATTAAATAAATGATTATGAGCCAATGTAATATGCAAATAAATTGAAAGCAAATAATAATGCTCTTATAAAATGAAAGGGGCTTAATGCATTTAGCTCACAATCATTAATTAATTAGGCTTAAGATACTCACTTAATTAATTTTATGATTTTCTCACACATGTGAACCAACCATAATTTCATTAACTCTCTTTAGGTTATTAAACACCTAAAGCCCTACCCATAGACCAATTAAGGGAAACCAGATGCAATTACCCTTTTAATTAGGTTAATCAAGAAATTGATCCATTAATCCATTTCTCTTTACTTAATTACCAAATTTAATTAATCATCCTTTGAAATGAAATGGGCTTAAGGGGAAAAGGTTGGGAAACAGGTTCCAACTTAATTCCATAATCCCTCTCATTTAATTAAACATGATTTTAAGTGATTTGAATTTCAAATTAACCAATTAGGCCACTAATTAGTTAATTAAACATTAATTAATATTTTGGTTGAAGAAGAGAAGGTTTAGGAAAAAAGATTAGGAGGGAGACTCCAATCCAATTCCTTAAATCTCTCCACTGTTCAACAGTGATTGAGGGGTCTAATGTGTTGATTAATTATTGTTCAAATGCTTAATTATTACTTAATTAATTTAAAAGAGTAATTAAAGCTTTAGCAATCAATTCCCCCAATTAATCAACTAATAAATTTCAAGAAAATAAGGGGAGGCAGAGGTCATCCTCCTAAACAATCTTAAAAAGTTTCAAATTGATTGGTTAATTAATTAGGGAGTAATTAGACTAATTAAAATTTTAATTAAACCCTCATTAAACTAAAATTATTATTCAAAATTAATTAAGAATAATTTTAATGAATTCCCCTCTAAAATACCTTTAAAATGAGTCATTATTTATATTTTTTGAATTTTCTTTAATTAGTTATGAATTATGAAAGTTTCAGCCTTAAAAATATATTTAATAATTTTAATTAAGCTTAATCATGTCGGCATGACATGGCGCACTGATGCGGTGTGCTTTCCACATGGTGCTACAACATTAGTTATTTAAGTAGTCACATCCACGTGACTCATGAGACGCGATGTTGATCTCCACCCCATCTCAATCGATAATGCTGACAAACCCATGGTGTAAAGGTAGAAAAATGGATGGATCTAATGTGATTTGATTAGAGTCGCCCATTCCAATCACACGGAATAGGTGGCCCATGATCCATCTTCCCTTGAGCGATGAACGACGAAGCCCGTCCACGCCATGGATCGCTCGATCTGAGCTCACCCAAGCTCAGATTCACTCCAAAATCAACCCACACCTTTGTGTGAGGGATCCATAAGGATCCAATAGTTATGATAAGCTCACATGGAATTTACTTCATGAAGGACCAACACCACTTAAGCTAGAGATCAGTTTTCATGGAAATACCTCACCGGAGCTAAGAGCGGTGGCTCGCATGCTTAAGGAAGCTTCATCTAGTTGAGACAAAGTTCCGTTGAGTAGCAATTGAGTTTATTCCAAGTGGATAGCTTGGAAGGCCAAGGATCAAGCTTTGGAGCTTCGATCTTGATCAAAATCCCTCCTCCAATGGCTTTGGAGCTTGAGAAATGGTTTGGGTAGCATCGATGACATGTGTGGAAGGTGTGTAAAAGGAATTTGATTTTGGTTGGGGAATGAGAAACTTGGATTGGGATTAGCCTCCCCTATTTCAGTTTCATACATGGAGGAGAAATATCAAAGATAGGAAGCTCGGGATTTCTCTAGGGATTGCAAGGAGGCTCGAAATTGTCTCTAGAAGCTTAGCCAAATCGAAGTGATGCATTTCCCGTGCGAATTAAGGGGGTATACCCCTCTGTTTGCTGAGGTGGACGGATTGGATGGCTTCCTATTTTTGTTCAACAAGCCGCTGTCAGATCACTAGAGTGGTTGCACTCAAGTTCATGTCCCTTGTATGGATTAGGAGAGGCCATGGTAGGAGGCTCCAAGATGGATATGGGCTGATTATCTTTCCTTGATCCCTTAGGCACTCGGGTTGCATGGGAGGTGAGTTGGCTCACCTCCCTTTGGTCCATGGTAAATCCTAACCCCTTGTAGAGTGGGCTAGGAGGCTTAGGGATCTATCATTTGGGTGAGTGAGGGCTGCCAAGGTGAAAAAAAGGGTGGACTTTGCCATTTTGGCAAAATCCCACATGGGGGAGAGGATCCATGGAGGATTTTATTGGTCTTGGCTCCAAATGGGTTTGGGCTAATTTTGGGCTGATCTATGATGGGTTTGGGCTGGGTTAGGTCAGCCTTCAAGGTCCTATGAGTTGGTTTTATTGATTTTGGGTTCACTTGGTCAAATGGGTTCGTATTGGGTCGTGTTGAATAGGTTGACCAATTGGTCAAATTGGGTCAAACCAAGGCTTGTGTTAGATTCAAATGATGATTCAAAGAGTTTTAGTTCAAGTGATTTTAATCAATTTAGCCTATGTTTGATTTTGGCTCACTTGGATTCATATAAGTCAAATGGGCTAAGTTGACCAAATTGACCAAATTGGGTTGGGTTAGGTGTTGGTTCATGTTTAATTAGTTAATTGAAGATGATTATAGGCTTTAGTTTGAACCAATTTGGATTTAATTTGATTTTGGCCAATTTGACCCTTTAGGTCAATTTGGGCTAGGTTGGGTGAAGTTGACCAAATGGTCAAATTAGGCTCAATTATGGCTTTGGTCAAGTTCAATAATCAATTTGGAATGAACTTGAGCCATTGGTTGCAATCAATTTGGGTTAGATTATGATTTGACTCATTTTGGCCTTTTAGGCCAATTTGGGTCAACTTGAGTCAAATGACCAATTGGACTTGGTTTAGCTCCATTGAAGATCAAGTCATGTTCAATCATTGATCATGGGTTGGTGTGAATCAATGGTTTTAATAAATTTAGTGGTGAGTTTTATCTAGTTTGGGTTTCATTTGGGCTAAAGGTTGACTTGGTCAAAGGACCAACTTGACTTGGTTTGACCCAATTCAAGGTGTTGATCATCCTAGGGTGATTGTTGATCATGATATGAGGCTTGGATGGGATTGGTTCAATCCAATTTAACTTAGCTCAAAAGGGTCCTTTAGGCCACTTTTGGTTAAGTGGACCTAAATGGGTCAATTGGTTTGGTTTTGGCTTGATTCAAGTTTAGTTGAACTCATATATGAGCCTATATTTAAAATATAAATCCAACTGCAATCAATTTGAAGTCCAATAGATTTTGCTCATTTGGAAATTTCAAATCAAAAAGGGCTAACTTGGGCTTGACTTGGGTTAACTTGAGTTTGGTTTGATAATTGTAGGTTTCATTTATATTTAGATAAATGAATGAAAGAATGATTGATTCAAGAGAAAATCCATTGATTTTGGCTTGATTTAGGTGGATTTTAGTTAAGTCCAATAAATTGGCTTAAAAGGTTTGAATTAGGTTTTTGGTTTGATTTTGGATTTAGTTTTGGCTATTTGGATTTATATTCCATTTATACTTTGGAATATAAATGAAGATATAAATGATTCATGAGAAAATCACTTGAGTTTGGAGTGATTTGGAAGCAAATTTGACCAAGCTCATGGGTGTAGGTCAAAAGGGCTAAGAAGGAAATCAATTTAGTTTGATTTATTTTTGGTTATTAGAAGGTGGGTTTCATTTATATTTATGAATATAAATGAAATAATAATTAATTTATAATGAAATCAATTGGTTTTGGGTTGATTTGGGTTAAGATTTGGTTAAGCTTATGGAGGCAAGTCCATATGGCTTAAGAAGGTCATGGTTTGGTTTGATTTAGTTTGATTTGATTTTGATCATTTGAGTATGGATTTCATTCATATTTGTGAATATGAATGAAGGAATATTTGATTTATAAGGAAATCAAATCAAGTTTGGATAACTTAGGTGGAGATTTGGCTAAGCTTATGAGGATGGGTCATATGGCTTAGGAAGGAATTTTGGAACTTGGGTTTGATTTTGGGATTCAATTATTTGGAATTGGGTTTGGATTTGGATTTGATAAATGATTGAGAGATCGAATTGATCTTTGAGAAAATCAAATGAATTGGGATTGATTTGAATTTGGTGAAGACTAAGTTCATAAGATGAAATCAAAGGGCCTAGAAAGGGTTTTAAATTCAATCATATGGTTTTATGGAGAATTTTGAGCTTGAATTTGATTATGGGATTGATTATGAGTCTTGGAAATTTGGTTTGATTTGGCATGAATTTGAGGTTTGGTTTGATAAGGAAAGCATGGATTATGTTTAAGCTATAGGGTAGGCAAGTTTCCCTAAGTCCCTAAGGCGTGACTTAACCTTATGGATAATACTAAGTTTCTAAGCTTAGGTTAAGTGTTCACCTAATCACTAGAAGTGTTTAAGACTAAGGAGCTCTTAGTGTCTACAAGAGTCCTAGATCTATGATGAGGAAGTTGAGAACTTATTCCAAAAGTGCGGTCAACAATTACATTGACACCTATGTATATATCTTTCTTTACTTACAAAGAGTCACATAAATATAAGAAATTGTGTTACCCATACTTTAATAATCTAACCTTTAGAATATCATAACTATTAGCATATATGATTTAGAAAATTTATTACATGCATTAGCCAACTAATTAGGCATCATTCAACACTCTAAGTTACTATAATTTTCATATAAATTTGCTAGTTTAAGTTAAGGAAAATGTTTACCATATCTTAGTTTACTAGGTGGACTAAAACTTACGTCTATTTTTATCTTAATTTTTTATGGTTGATAACTCTTTTCCATCCTTTTCTATGTGCCTAACATTTCCAATTCAACAAGCTATATTTTCAAGTAAATATTTGCAACTTGATATTTTCATGTGCATAATTATCCTAATAAAATCTATATCTTTCTTATATCAGCTATAATGTCAGCATTAGAAGAACACTAATATAATGTGAACTAAAATTATCGATAAAATCAATAATGTAATACAATAGTGCAAAATAACAATTACACCAACTTTATTCTTATAAATAGATATACAAATAATATTTCTAAGATGATAAATTTTTTTGATTAAAACTAACAAGTTATGAAATATAAGCTTTTTTTATAAGAATAAAAATATTATATATATGGTGGATATAAATGAAACATTATTATTATGCTCTCTTTTTTTTAAAAAAGAAGAAGCAAAAGTATAATTTAATAAAATAAAAAAAGAAGAAGCAAGCACCTCCCCCTCCACACTTAAGTTCTTCATTGTTCTAAATGCATGCAACGACAAATTAAATAGTGAACTAAGATATTAAGTACATCGAACTTCCCCATATGAGATTTACTAGCAACCTCCTAAAATTTCTAGTCAGATGTTGCAAGTTGTTAAACTTTTTTTTTCTATTCACAAAGAAATATAATACTTAGTAACCAAAAATAAATACTACCTAGATAAATGAACTAAGTAAATGTGAAGAAACTATTAGGTTACGACTGACCTCACTTTTGGAGTGAGTTCTCAACTTCCTCATCATAGATCTAGGACTCTTGCAGACACTAAAAGCTTCTTAGTCTGAAGACACTTCTAGTGATTAGTGAACACTTAACCTAAGCCTAGATACTTAGAAGGGTTAGCCATAAATATGTTATGCCTTAGGGACTTAGGAAAACTTGCCTACCCTATAGCCTATACCCAATTCATGCTTTATTTCTCAAACCAAACCTATAATTCATACCAAATCCAAACCAAATGTTCAAGACTCATAATCATTCCCATGATCAAATTCAAGTTCAAGATTTCTCCATAAAACCCCATGATTAAATTCAAAATCCTTTCTATGCCCTTTGATTTCTTCTTATGGACTTAGCCTTAACCAAACTCAAATAAATCCCAATTCAATTGATTTTCTCTAATATCAATTCAATTTCTCAATCATTTATCAAATCCAAATCTGAATTCCAATCCAAATAATTCAATAAAATCAAATCCAAGATCAAAATTCCTTCTTAAGCCTTATGACCCACTCTCATAAGCTTAGCCAAATCTCCACCTAAATTATTTGAAACTTGATTGATTTCTTTATAAATCAATTATTCATTCATTTATATTCACAAATATAAATGAAATATATACCCAAATAGCCAAAACCAAATCAAATTAAATCAAACCTAACCAAATCCCCTCTTAAGCCCTATGGATTTATCTCCATAATCTTACTCAAATCTTAACCCAAATCAACCTAAAATCAATTGGTTTCTTTATAAAACAATTACTCCTTCATTTATATTTATAAATATAAATGAAACCCACCTCTAATGACCAAAAATAAATCAAATTAAATTAATTCTCCACTTAAGCCCTTTTGACTTGCACCCTTAAGTTTGGTCAAATTTTCCAAATCACTTCAAAATCAAGTGATTTTCTCATGAATCATTTATATTTTCATTTATATTCCCAAATATAAATGAAATATAAATTCACATTACCAAAATCAAGTCAAAAATTGAATGAAAACCCAATTCAAGCCTTTTTAGCCAATTTCTTGGACTTGGCTAAATCCTATCCAAATCAATCCAAAACCAATGGATTTTCTTTGAATAAATCACTCCTTCAATCACTTACCCAAATATAAATATAAACTATAATTATCAAATCAAAAGTCAACCCAAGTCAAGCCCAAGTTAGCCTTTTTGACTTAAAAACTTCAAATGAGCCAAAATTTATTAGACTCAAAATTGATTGTAGTTGGATTTCTATTTAAATCCTAGACTCATATATGAGTTCAACTAAACATGAATCAAACCAAAACCAAACCAATTGACCCATTTAGGTCCACTTGACCCAAAGTGATCTAAAACCCTTTTGAAACAAGTTCTAATCCAACCCAAATTGGATTGAACAAGGCCATCCAAGCCTCATATCATGATCAACAATCATCCTAGGATGATCAACCACCCTCAATTAGGTCAAACCAAGCCAACTTAGTCCTTTGGCCAAGTCAACCTTTAGCCCAAATGAAACATAAAATAGCCAAAATCCACCATACACTAAATTAATTGAAACCATTAATCCAAACCAACTAAAGATCAATGATTGAGCATGACTTGACCCTTAATTGAGCCAAACCAAGCCCAATTATCCATTTGACCCAAATTGGCCTAAAAAGCTAAAATGGGTCCAATCATAATCTAACCCAAATTGATTACAACCAATAGCTCAAGTTCATTACAAATCAATTATTGAACTTGACCAAAGCCATAATTTAGCCCAATTTGACCAATTGGTCAACTTGACCCAACCTAGCCCAAATTAACCTAAAAGGTCAAATTGGCCAAAATCCAAATTAAACCCAAATTGATTCAAACCAAAACCAACAATCATTTTCAATTAACTAATTGAACATGAACCAACACCTAACCCAACCCAATTTGGTCAAATCAATCAAATTGGTCAACTTGACTCATTTGATCTATTTGATTTCAAATGAGCCAAAATCAAACCTAAGCCAAACCAACCCAAATTATTGAACCAAAACTCTTCAAATCATCATTTGAACATGACCCAAGCCTTGGTTTGACCCAATTTGACCAATTGGACATGAACCCATATGAACTCATTTGATTAAATGAAGCCTAAGCACTCAAAATCAACCCATGGGACTTTGATGGCTAACCAAACCCAACTCAACCCAAATTGACCTAGGTCAACCCAAAGTCTGCTTATAAGCCAAGTGGGCCCCATCCAAGGGGATTAACCATTAGAAAATACTTCATTGCATTGATTCTTTCCCCATCTGGCAAAGTTCACTCTCCCATCACTTAGGAAACCATCCGTTTGCCAAATGAAGCATGTCTAACCTTCCTAGCCCACTCTAAGCATACTAGGACTTACCATGAACCAAGGGGAAGTGTGTTAACTCATCTCCCATACAAACCAAGCACCCAAAGAATAAAGGAAAGGAAATCTCATCTCGAGCCAAACCTTCCCCCACTCTAACAAGCCACGTGGACTGATGGAAGACAATTTTGACCACCGCCATGATAGCAGAAAAAATGGGATTGAATCTATCTGTCCACCTCAACAATTGAGGGGATATACCCCCTTGTGGTGAAATTTTCATCGATGAGATTTCTAAAAGAATATGATATTTACTTCCATCTTCACTCTATACAGGATAAAATGAGGATGGAAATATACATCTTTTCTTTCTATGCATTTTTGACACCACATAGATCCACATATGTTCTTATTGAGGGTGATCGGGTACAACATTGAGGAGAGGTGTACTTTCTCAAAAGATAGAAGTCACCACCCTACAATAGACTTCTAAAGATAATGTGTATGCATATGTACCAAAGATTCTTCCCTACTTTACATGGAAAAGTAAAGTAGGATTTATTTTAAATCAGGTTCATTAAGTTCCCTATAAGGGCAAGCCCCCATAGTTAATTACATCCTAAGGAATAAGATATCTTAGAAATACTCTCGATTAAGGTAAATGATCATTGTCTCCAAAGATTTAAATAGGTAGGACTATCAATCGATTAGTTTATTTTGGAAGTCAAATGAGATTGATCAAAGAGAGAGTTATTATCGAAACCAAATGAAGATAAGTAAGAGATGCTCATGATGCTAAGAAACTTAGCAAACATCTCAAACTATCCTATGGTTGGGCTTTATATTTTTTAAATTGATTTAATTTGTTAGAGTTGAATTTTTTATTAGAAATTTAGGACTTATGATTCCATAACACAGGATTAAATAAATGCCTAAGAGGTGAAGATTTATGCTTATGGCCCACAAAGGAGAGAAACAATCTCAAACCTAAATCTAGAGAGCTTTGGCGAGGGCCAAGAGCACCACCTAAATCAAAGATGAAAAATGGGTATTTGGTTTGCCTCCACAAGAGATGACAAACCACCCGACTGCTTGAACTTATAATCGCCTAGGGGTGGCTGCCAACTAACTCCTCCTATGATTTTAAATTCATTGGCAAGTCATATGCTTTATGCAAGATAGATATGCTATTATTTGTTTAGAAAGAGACTAAGTCTTTAAACTCACTCCCTAAAGATACTAGATCATGTAAGGGTATGCCTCAAATGACCTAAATATAATGCAATTTAGATTTCATTTTATTTTTATTTTTAGATAATCATTTTGACTCGGGCTAATAGGATTCATATGACTAATGCATGAGAAATGAGATTATTGGCCAAAATCAATGAGAAGGGAGGAGGTGTATTTTCACCATGGCTCTCAAAGGTCTAGTCAAGTTTCTCTGGTGAAGGTGAAAGCTCTCCAATCAAGAGTGAAAATAATATGCATTTGTGCATGATGTTATGGAAGAAGTACTCATCTAGCTAAGCGGTTGCTAATTTTTTTATCTTGATTTTAGCTTAAGTTTTAGGTGAAGTTATGAGTTCTTTATTTTTAATTTTGAATTGTTAAATTTAGTAAAATATTTATTTTTTCTTAAGAGCCTAATCCACATTCAAGCCATATATAAAACAAGGAAGAAATTAGGAAAAGGATGCCACTTAATGCATAAGCTAAATAAATCATCAATCAATTTATAAAGCTAATCACAAAAGAATAAGAGGCCATTGTGGTCGGGTACCATCATACAAACCTGAAAATAAATTGGGTAGCTCACCTTATACAACCCGGATTACAAATGAATTACATACAATTAAGCAAGGAACTCATTATTATGGGGGTCTTCAAGCTTCATTTCTTCATTCTTCTTTTCTTCTTTCTTCTTCTTTTCTTCTTTGTTCTTTGATTCCTTCTTTTGTAGGGTTGAAAGGTGGATGCTCCAAAGGCTTCACTTGGTGCATAAGATGAGATCTTATGAGCAATGATCATCTTAATCCCCATAATAATCATTCTAAAATTCTAATTGCTAAAATTACATGAAAAGGAAAAGTAAATCTAGCTAACACTTACAAAATAGAGATTAGCTAAACAAACCACACAAAATCTAAAGCATGTATATTAGACTTATCACCCCACACATGGGTGACTAAGTCCACCTGGCCTATTGGATTATGCTTAGGGGTATAAGCATCTGCACAATAAAGTATTTATATTTTTATTTATTACAATGCCCCTTAAGCATAATCCCCTGCAGAAGATAATGGTTAAGCTAGATTACCCCACCATTCATTCTACACACATTCACCCTAACATCCAAATTGAAACATATATCATAAAATAAAAGCAAGCATCAAACCATACACCACCCTAAGCTAAAGCTAGAAGTGGTGACTTAGCATAATGTGTGTGCTTTAGAGGTTTGTGTGGTATGCTTAGCTATGAATTTAAGTAAGAATTTTCTTGGTGTGAAGAATGTTCAATCTTAGAGGAGGGTTTCATTCAAGTGATTTAATTATTTTGGGTTAATTTTATTTTATGTTTTGATTGAGTTCAAATGAATCCTAGAATTAATTACTAAGTTATAAAGAGAGAGAAAGAGAAGAGAACTTCTCTTTCCTTCCCTAACCTAAGTAATTTCTAAAGTGGATTCATTTTTTAGTTTTGTTTAGTGAATATTTTATTATATTTTTTAATTAATCATAAGTTTAGATGAACTCTAAATAAACCTATTCAAAAAGAAAGGCATTTTAAGATTAAGTAAAGTGAACTAAATTCACAAAATATACATCACTTCATTTCTTTCCCAACATGTATAACATGCATATGAATGATTCCTAAATATATCTATACATACAAATGGGAATGTTTAGCACACTTTATGATGCATGCTAAGTGGTTTATTTAAGAAAAATTGAATGTTTATGATGCATGATTTTCATTAAGTAGCAAAGGGGTTTCTTATCCAATCTTCACATGCACACATGAATGTATGAAATGCATAACTGAGTACGACACCATTGTTAACTAGGGGTGTAAGGTACAAGACAGGCTTCTTAAAGCCTCAAACCTGAGTTGTCTAGACTAATATACCACTTTCCTTAAATACAAGCATGTGTATAAAAGAAATGAATGGAAAAGAAAGAATGCAAAAGTTTGTGTTGGTTGATTTTTTTTTATACAATTTATATGTACAAGTATAATTATTCCTCTTAAGTAATAGCATATGAATGAATATGATATAAAATTAGGCAAGTGTTAGTTCTTTTCAAATGAACCATACACTTTGCCAAATCCTATTCAAAACTATAGTAAAAGAGAGGAGAAGGAAAACCTACACTAAGCACATCTTTATATTTTACTCACATGCAAACTTATAAGTAAGATGTAAGTAACACACTTTTAGTTTTAATAATTGATGCATATATTTTGAAAATAATTTGAATTTAATAGTGATCATAGCCACTCATATTCTTACCTTAGGCAACACATGCAATTTGATTCATTTTTAATTCAATTTTTGAAAAGCATGAATTTATGAAATCATATGACACACATATTTAGCATATTAGGAAAGAACTAAAGCAATAAAAGTATGTAAACACATTCACTTTAATTAATTCCTAAAGACAATCTTATGAAATAAAAAAGCTTAAAGCAAATCAAAGTTTATTTAATATGATTTTTATTTGATCTTGAGTTTGATTTAATTTTGAAAATGTGAGTTAAGTTTGCTGTTCCTATCATTCCCACATGTTTTGATATTTTTGTTCAATTTTTAGGTGATTAGATTCATTTTATATTTTGATTAGATTAAGGTATGAATTAAGCATGTTAATTACCCCCTTAACTATACCACATTAGCATAGTTAACCAAATAATTATGAGCCAATGAGATGACATAAAACCTCACAAGGAATTTAAATTTGCAATGCACTTAGGAAGAAAGGGGCCCAATGCAATTTAACTCATGATTAATGATTAATTATGCTAAGGGGTTTAACTTAAGTAATTTCAAAACACCCCTCACACATATGGTTGAATTTTGATTTCCTTAATTGAACTAGGCTCTTGAACACCTAAGCATTTACCCCAAGTAGATTAATGGGTTCTGGAAAGTTTTAGAATTTAAGAAATTAATTAAGAGGATAATTAGTGAATTAGCCCTTAATTAAGAGAGGATTAAGAAATAAAAGGGGGTTTAAGGAATAGCTTAGAGAAAAATGCCCCAAAATAAATCCCTAAATCTCCTATTCACTAAAATAGACCTTAATCAACTTCAACCAAGGATTAAACTACTAATCAAACCCTTAATTATCCTTTATTACATTAAAGGGGTAATTAGAAAATGAATTAGAAATTTTCCCAATTAAGCATGAATAAATCCCAAGAAAATTAGGGAGCAGAAGTCATCCCCCAAAATACACTCAAGAAGTTTGAGATTAATCAGTAGATTAATTAGGGAGTAATTAACAAATTAAGATTTCTAATAAAACCCAAAATCAAAGAAAGACACTATTCAAAATCCATTAAAACCAATTTTAGAATATTCTAGGTTGAATTATCTTTCAGTGGTAATTTATCTCATATTTTTCTGATTTCTCTTTAGAGATATATGAATTTTAGAAGTTTAAAGGATTAATTAGAAATTAAATAAACCCTAATTAAATCCTTAATCCCTGCGGGTGCCACGTATGAGCTAATGCAGCATGCTCTTTACACGCGACACCCTCCATTGGCCACTTAAATGTCCCATTGTAGCACTGCATGGTGCTACACGCTTTTCTCTCAACCATCCGATCAAGGATCGAACGACTGAGATTAAAGCTTCCATTCATAGGGATAAAATTAAATCTAAAGCATGTTTTAATCTTGGTCGTCCATCCAAAATGCGTGGATGGATGGCCAAAGATCCTCCCTATTCTTCCCTATGAAAAATGGGGACCGACCACTTTCAAAGAAAAGATCCGAGCTTGATCGAGCTTGGATTAGATTGAAAATTTATCCACACCATCTAAACCTAATGACAAGCACATCTAACGGTCAAAATTCCATGGGATCAAAATATCTTTCATAAAGCCCCACACCACATTGGGTTTAATGATCGAAAATGGCATACCCAGGTGATCACTGATGCTTGATTCACTTGGAGAAGCTTCGTTTGGTTGAGACAAAGCTTTGGTGAAAGTTTGAGAGGTTGAGGTTGAGTGGATCTTCCTATGGGCCACCTTATCCTTAGCATGAGCTCGGTTTTGATTGAAGTGGATCTCCCCTTACTTCAAGAACTTGGAAGAGAGTTTAGGGAAGCTCGATTAGGCTCTCTGATGGAGTGTGCAAAGTGAATTGCAATGATTTTGAGTGTGGAGGAAGTTAGCAGTTTAATTAAGCTCCCCTATTTTCAAAGGATGAAAATTGAGAAATGCCAAATTCAATCTCCCTTTAGGAAACTTAGGATTACTTGCCAATGGATCCTATGACTCTCTAGGCTTCAATCAACTATGGCTCTGTTGGAATTGAAGTGAATTAGGGGGAGTATATCTCCCCCAATGGCAATCGGACGGTTGAAGCTTCACTTGCCATTTTGGATTAATTAACCTAATCGAAAGGGTTGTTTGAGCTAGAGGTGCCATGTGATTTGTTTTAGGTTAGGGAGTGGATTAGTGAAGTCCCCATGTGCTCCATTTGAGTGGAGACATGATTCCCATGTGGTCATTTGAGTGGATTAGGTTGGTTTGACCCAAACCCATTGGGTTGGATGCACTACCCTCCCTAGTGTTTACTTGACCTATTAGGATAGTATCAAGTAGGTATTAAGAGGGTTTAACCATATTTCAAGTGAATTGGCCAAAATTTGTTCTATGGCCTAGGGGTAAAATGGTCATTTGGATGATTTTTGAATTGGATATGTTGGGTATGTTGAGAAAATAGATTTGGCCAAGTTTCATTGAATTTGGAGTTCATATGGTATGGTTTGGCTCATGTTGACCCGTTTAGGTTAAAATGGGTCAACTTGGGTCAAGTTGACCAATTGGTCAAATTGGGTTAAACTAAGGGTTGGGTCAAGTTCATATGACTATTTGAAATGTTTTGGTGGCCTTGGTTTGATTCAATTTGATTTAAGTTTGAATTTGGTTCATATGACTTCATTTAGGTCAAATGGGTCAAGTTTGACCCATTTGACCTATTTGAGCTAGGTCATGGGTAGGTCTAGGTTTGATTAGTCATATGAAGTATATTGGTAACTTTGTTTCCAATCAATTTTAGTTAAGTTTGAATTTGGCTCAATATGACCCTTTAGGTCAAGTTGGGTTCAAGGTCAATTGGGCTAGGTTAGGTCTAGTTTGCCAATTGAGGCTTTGGTCAAGTTCAACAAGTGATTTAGAATGAACTTGACTCATTGGTTTCAATCAATTTGGCTTAGATCACATTTTGACATATTTTGACTTTTAGGTCAAATCAACTTGGGTCAAGTGGTTAATTGGGCTAAGTTAGGCTCAAATGTTGACTTGGTCAAGTTCAAACATTGGTCATGAATGGACTTAGATCATTGGTTTCAATCAATTTGGCCTATGGTGGATTTTGGTTACTCTAACCCTTAGGTTTGACTTGGTTTGACCCAATTTGATTAATTGATCATCTCATGATGATTGTTGATCATGATGAGAGGCTTAGGTGAGTTTGATTCAATCCAATTTAGTTAGGATTAGAATTTGGCTCATAAGGAACTTTATATCACTTTAGGTCAAGTGAGTCTAAGTGGGTCAAATGGCTTGGTTAAAGCTTGATTTGAGTCTAATTGAACTTTTATATGTACTTATGATTGAAATATAAATCCATTTGCAAGTGGTTTGAAGTCAAATGGGTTTTGATTCATTTGGATTCATGATTGAAGGATTGATTGAATCATGAAGAAAAATCAAGAGTTTGGCTTGATTTGAGGTTGATTTGGCTAAGTTCAAGATTTTGACTTGAAAAGCTTAGGTTGGATTTTGAATAAGTTTGAGTTTAATTTTTTGATTGTTTGAATTTATATTTTATTTATATATGAATATAAATGAGAATATAAATGGGTTATGAGAAAAGTTTCAAGATTTGAAGTGGTTTGATCATGATGTAGGCTAAGTCCTTAAGAGGAAATTAAGGGACTTAGAAAATATTTGGAGTTTGGATTTGAATTTTTGAATTTGATTTGATTGATTTGAATTTATATTTCAATTATATATGAGAATATAAATGAGAATATAAATGAGATATGAGAAAATCTCAAGAGTTTGAATTGATTTGAACATGATTTAGGCTAAGTCCTTAAGAGGGGATTAAGGATTTAAGAAGGAAATTTTGGAGTTTGGAATTTGAATTTTGGGTTTGATTTGATAATTTAAATTTATATTTCATTTATATATGAGAATATAAATGAGAATATAAATGTGTTATGAGAAAATCTCATGAGTGTGAATTGATTTAGATTTGATTTTGGCTAAGTCCTTAAGAGGGAATTAAGGACTTAAGAAGGATTTTGTATTAGGAATTTGAATTTTGGATTTTGATTGGATTGATTTGAATTTATATTTCATTTATATATGAGAATATAAATGAGTTATGAGAAAATTTCATGAGTTTGAATTGATTTAGATTTGATTTTAGCTAAGTCCTTAAGAGGAATTAAGGACTTAAGAAGGATTTTGAATTAAGAATTTGAATTTTGGATTTTTATTTGATAGATTTGAATTTATATTTCATTTATATATGGAAATATAAATGAGAATATAAATGAGTTATGAGAAAATCTCATGAGTTTGAATTGATTTAGATTTGACTTTGGCTAAGTCCTTAAGAGGGAATTAAGGACTTAAGAAGGATTTTGAATTTTGGATTTTGATTTGATTGATTTGAATTTATATTTCATTTATATATAAGAATATAAATGAGTTATGAGAAAATCTCATGAGGTTGAATTGATTTAGATTTGATTTTGGCTAAGTCCTTAAGAGGGAATTAAGGATTAAGAAGGATTTTGAATTAGGAATTTGAATTTTAAATTTTGATTTGATTAATTTAAATTTATATTTCATTTATATATGAGAATATAAATGAGTTATGAGAAAATTTGATTTGATTTAGATTTTATTTTTTTCTAAGTCCTTAAGAGAGGAAATTAAGGTCTTAGGAAAGATTTTGAATTAGGAATTTGAATTTTGGATTTTGATTTGATTTATTTGAATTTATATTTCATTTATATATGAGAATATAAATAAGTTATGAGAAAATCTCATGAGTTTGATTTGATTTAGATTTGATTTTGGCTAAGTCCTTAAGAGAGGAAATTAAGGACTTAGGAAATATTTGGAATTTGGAATTTCAACTTGGAATTCAATCATGGATTTTAATCATTTGTTTCAATCATGTGTTATTGATTTGAGTTTGGAAAAAATTGAATAAGATTGATTTGGAGTTTGACATAAAGGAAGGAAGGTGAGGAGTGGTTCAAGTTAAGGGTGGGAAAATTTTCCTAACACCCCTAAGGCATGACCTACTCCTATGACTAACTCTTCTAAGTCTCTAGGGCTAGGTTGAGTGTCCACCTAATCACTTGATGTGTCTTAAGACTAAGGAACTCTTAAAGTCTAAGAGAAGTCCTATGTCTAAGATGGTGGGGTTGAGAGCTCATTCTAAAATGAGGTCAACACCCCTCAATTCGAATGAGAATATCATCATTTAACTTTGATTGAGCTAGAGAGAGTGAAGGAGAGTCTCCCACAACCATTCTCCAAGCTCCCAAGCTCCTCCATTCTTTGTTCTCTCTCTCTCTCTCTCTCTCTCTCTCTCTCTCTCTCTATTTTACAACAAATCAAATGGGGAGACCAACTCCAAATCCCATTTGCTCAATCCTCCACCAAACTTCAATCAACTTTGCACACACCTTCCAAGGACAATATTGAAGCCATCCCAATCATTTCCCAAGCTTCAAAGCCAAAGGAAGCTTGAGTTCAATCAAGTTTGAAGCTCCAAAGTGCATGCATTGGTCATCCAAGGATCTACTCTAAATTAAGGCCCAAGCTTCTCAACAGGGCTTCATCTCTACTAAACGAAGCTACCTCCATCAATCCACTACCAATCTTGAGCTTCGATGAGATAATTCCTCAAAATTGTAGCCTAGGTGAAGTGTGGTTTGTCTTTTGTGAAAGAAATGTGTATGCCATATGATATTAGCCATTGGATGTGTTCCTCTCCTTCCCTTGATGGTGTGAGATTATTTTGGAATCAATCCAAGCTCTGGTGAGCTTGGATCGAACAGAGAAAGATGGCGGCATCCGCCTTTTGTCGCATAAGGAAGATCATCCGCCCGAAAGTGATCGGAATGGACGACCATGATTAAATGATGCTTAAATCCATGTTGGCCTCACTTTTAGGAGTGAGCTCTCAACTTCATCTTAGATATATGACTCTTGTAGAGACATTAAGAGTTCCTTAGTCTTAAGACACTTCTAGTGATTATGTGAACTCTTAATCTAAGCCTAGAGATTTAGAAGAGTTAGTCATTGTAATAGATTATGCTTAAGGATTTAGGGAGACTTGCCTACCCTATGGCCTTAAACCCAATACTTGCTTCCTTCTTCCAAACAAAACCTCAAATTCAAATCCAAATCATAAATCAAACCCAAATCAAATGATTGAAATCCATGATTGAATTCAAATTCTAAATCCTTTCCTAAGCCCTTTAATTTTATCCTATGGACTTAGCCTTAACTAAATCCAAATCAACCCCAACTCAATTTATTTTATCAAATATCAAATTCAATCTCCTATCAAATCCCAACCCAAATCATAAATCAAATCCAACTCCAAATGATTGAAACCTATGATTGAACTAAAACTCCAAAAACTTTTTTTTAAGCCATATGAACCACCATCATATGATTAGCCAAAACCTCCTTCAAAGCAAATAAAATTTGGTTGATTTCTTTAGAAATCAATCATTCCTTCATTTATATTCACAAACATAAATGAAATCTAAATTTAAATTATTCAAATCGAATCAAACTAAACAAAACCAGATCAATTCGCTACTTAAGCCTTTTTGACCAACATCCCTCAATTTGGTCAAATTTGCTTCCAAATCACTCCAAACTCAAGTGATTTTCTCATAAACCATTTATATCTTCATTTATATCCACAAATATAAATGGAATATAAATCTGAATGGACAAAATAAAACCCAAATCAAATCAAATTCCCAATTTTAGCCCTTTTAGCCAATTTCTTGAACTTGGCTAAATGTTATCCAAATCAACTCAAAATCCATGGATTTCTTCATGATTCAATCACTCCTTTAATCATTATTTTAAATATAAATACAAACTATAATTACCAAACCAAAGCCAAGTCAACCCATGTCAAGCCTATGTTGACCCCTTTTGACTTGAAATTGTCATGTGAACCAAAATTTATTTGACTCCAAACCACTTACAATTGGATTTATATTTCTATCCTAAATCCATATGTGAGTTCAATTAAACTTGAATCAAGCCATGATCAAGCCAATGGACCATATTTAGTCCATTTGACCCAAAGTGACCTAAAGACCTTTTTGAGCCAAGTTCTAATTCAACCCAAATTAGATTTAACTAAGCCCATCCAAACCCCATATCATGATCAACAATCATCCTAGGTTAATCAATTGTCTTGAATTGGGTCAAACCAAGTCAAGCTAGCCCTTTGACCAAGTCAACAATTAACCCAAATGAATCCCAAACTAGCCAAAATTCACCATATACCAAATTGATTGAAACCATTGACTCAAACCCACTCATAATCAATGATTGAACATGACCAAGTCATTAATTGAGCCAAACCAAGTCCAATTGGTCATTTGACCTAAGTTGATTGAAATTGGCCTAAAAAGCTAAAATGAGTCAAATCATGATTTAATCCAAATTGATTGTAACCAATGGCTTAAGTTCACTCCAAATCACATATTGAACTTGGACAATGCCATGATTGAGCCCAATTTGACTAATTGGTCAACTTGACCCGACCTAGCCCAAATTGACCTATAGGGGAAGATTGGACAAAATCTAAATTAAATACAAATTAAACCAAACAAAGCCTACAATCATTTTTAATTAATCAATTAAACTTGACTCAACACCTAACCCAACCCAATTTGGTCAAATTGGTCAAATCGGTCAACTTAGCCCATTTGACCTATTTGAATCCAAATGAGCCAAAATCAAACATAAGCCAAATTAATTAAAACCAATTGAACCAAAACATCTCAAATCATCATATGAACCTAACTCAAGTTTGGTTTGACCAATTGGTCAACCCAACCTAACCCAAATGAACCCATTTTGACCATATGAAGCCAAATTATCCAAAACCCCCTTTTGGAACCTTTGGTGACTGGCCTAACCCGACCCAAATGAACCCTAGGTCAGCCCCATGCCAATCCAAATTCATTTGGGACCCATCCCAAGGGACCAATCAATACACCTCTCATTGGATTCTTTCCATAGTTCCCCATGACATCCCTCCACTTGCCAAATGAGAACTCCTAAGCTTCCTAGCCCAACCTAAGCCATCCCAAGATCCGCCATGGACCAAGGAAAACAAGCTGCCACTCCCCTCATGGCTAAACCCAATGGATGCAAGGAAGATCAATCCCAATCTCCCATATCAAGCCTTGAGACTCGCCACCACTGCCCACTCCTAGAGTAGCCGCCATGACCCCTCTGATGACTCAATAATGGCCAATCAACTAGATTTTTGGAAGCCATCTCGTCCATCCATCATGTGTAATTGAGGGGTATACCCCCTCAATTCGAGTGAGATTCGATACGAATCACTTTGTGAGACTTTCTAAGGCAATTTCAAAATACCACAGAGCTTCCTAGAGCATCCAAAAGCCTTCATAGATCAACATTCCTCATCCCCAAGCAAAGATAAAATATGACACCACTCTTTCAAGAAATACTCCCCCTCCACTAAATCAAACTTCAATTCCTTGCACCCACACCATTCTCGTACTCCTTTAAAGCCAACCAAACCATCTCCAAGCCTCGAGGGCCAGAGATTGGAGTTCGATCGAAGTCGAAGCCTTGACATTGGTGGATTGGTCGACTGAGCACTCTACCCCAAATCAAGCTCAAAGCTTCTCAACAAGGCCTCGCCTCAACTAGGAGAAGCTACCTCCATCGACCCATCGCTGGACATTAACTTCGTTGAGGTAATTTTACAAACTGAGTCTTATATGGAAAAATAACTTGGTCTTTGTGAAGTAAATTTGTTCGTCATGTATTTTTATCCATTGGATGTGTGAAACTCCCCTCCTTGAAGGTGTGGGATGAATTTGGAGGCAGTCCGAGTTTGAGTGAGCTCGAATCAAATAGGGAAAGATGTATGACATCTATCTTTCATCGATCACCAATGGGATAGATCATGAGTCATCTGTTCGGTGTGATTGGAATGAATGGCTCTGATTAGATCCTGTGTTAGATCCTTTGATTCTCTTCCCAAACTACAGATTTGATCATGGCCGTCCGATCTTAGATCGGATGGTCCATAGAGTTAGCACGTCCGTCGCCATCCGAGTCAAACTTTAGATGTGACAACTTAAATAGCCAATCCCATCATACCACATGGAAAGCGCACCGCATTAGTCTCCATGGCATGGATTAAGGCTTTAATTAGGCTTAATTAATTCACTTTCAATCTTTAAACTTCCTAAATTCATAAACTTAGGCTCATTCTGAAGATATTTTAGAGTAACATCTAGAAAAATTATTATTAATTAATTTTAAATAGTGATTTTGGCTTAATAAGGGTTTAATTAGAAATTTAATTAGTTTAATTTCTCCTTAATTAATCACCTAATTAATCTCAATTTTTTTTGGATGTTTAGGGGATGACCTCTGCCTCCCCTATTTTTCTAGAATTTTATTGGTTTCTTAATTAAGAAAATCCATTGATTAAGCCTTAATCACTTTCTTAATTTAATTAGTGATAATTGGTGAATGAATAGTGGCTTAACTAATCATTTAAGCCTAGTTACCTTTGTTGAACAGTAAGGGAGCTTAGGGAATGTGATCGGGATATTTTTTATAAATCATTTCCTAAGTTTTCTTCACTTTTTTAGAATTTGATTAATTAATGATTAATAAGGTAATGAAGTGCTTAATTAATTAATTAATCTCCAAGATAAAATCAAAAATGGGACTTAGGGATTGAGATTAAGGCCACTTTCTTTGTCTCTTTCCTTAAGTTAATTCCATTTCATTATTTGAACATGCTTAATGCTTAATCAAATAGATTAATAGGCTCAATTAACTCAATCTAAAATCCACTTCACATCTAATCACCTTTAATCCATCTTGGGTAGCTCTTTGGGTGTTCAATAACCTAAAGAGAGAGCTAATGAAATTATGGTTAACTCACATGTGCGAGAAAACCATTAAAGTAGTTAAGTGAGATCCCTTAAGCCTAATTAATTATTAATCATGAGCCAATTGCATTATGCCCCTTTCATTTCTTAGGAGCATTGCAAATTTACTTTTCATGTGGTTGCATATCATATTGGCTCATTATTAATTAGTTAATTAACTTCAGGTGATGTAGGTAAAGGTTAATTAATTGACTTAATTTATACCCTAACCTAATTAAGACATAAAATCAACCTAATTACTCTTTCATTAATTCAAATTAAGTCACTCATGGGGATGGGATTGGGATTAGCAAACCTCCTCCACATTCCTTAAATCAAATCAAAAATAAAACTGAAATGAAATTAAAGAACTTTAGTTTATTTTAAATAATCTCATTTAGTTTGATTGTCCTTAGGACTTAGTTGATTAGAATAAAGTCACATGCTTGTGTTGCTTTCTTTCCTTCCAATCATGCTAAATATTGTATGTCATATACTTCATGCATTCATGTCTTTAAAATTAATCAAATGAAAATGACCTTCTTTATATCAATTTGCATGTGTTGATTTAAATTAAAAATATCTGTGGCTAGTATTATTATTAAATCTCAAATATATTTTCAAAAGTTTATTAATAAATAAATACACATACATATTAAAAATTTAGTTATATATACATAGGGAATGCAAGTGAATATCAGCTTAGTACATGAAATAAAGTCTCTTCCTTACATTCATGTGTTGATTTGCATAAGTAAGAATATTAGCGGTATATTAGTCTGGACATCCCAGGGATGCACGACTTTAAGTAGCCCTAAGGAGGTTCTTATCTCATTCCCTTGGTGTAGAACAATGGCGACGTACCTGCTTGATTTCATTCTTATGCATTTGTACATTAAAATATAGATAAAACTTTAATTCATTTAAATGTGAATCAATCATATCAAAATACAATTTTTGCATAGTTTTCCATTCTTTTAGTTGTTTATACATCCATATGTATCTAAGAATAATAATATATTAATCTAGACATTCCAAGGATGCATGACTTTAAGTAGCCCCAAGGAGGTTCACCTCCTTTCCTTTGGTGTAGAACAATGGCGATGTACTAGCTTAAAACTTTTATACATGTGGATGTGTACTTAGCTAATGAATGAAAACCCTCTCTTTCTATTAAAAAGACATGCACTCATATTTTATTTATTTTATTGAGTTGATTAGTCATGTAATTTAAGGTTCTTTCCTTATGCTTTCACATAAGAATTTAGATAGAGGTTTAAATTAATATGACAAAATCATTCAATCAAATGAAATATTAGTTCCAAATATATTTTCCCACATTCATCATTTAAGTGTGCTAAGATACAAATCACATGTATGGCTATGTTTAGGCTTTAATCATATGCATGATATACATGATGGAAAGAAATAAATAAACATGTGTTATGTGATAGTATTTCATCCAAACTAACCTTAAGATGCCTTTCTTATTGAATGAGTTTATTTAAAGTGAACCTAAACTTAGGATTAATTAAAACATATAATAAGCTGATCACTAAAGAGAATTGATTAATTTATTTGCTTTAGATGTGACTTAAGGCAAGGATAAAAGAGAGTGATCCTCTCTTTCTTTCTCTTCATAACACTTAGTTATTTTGTGTAAGTCAAATGAAACAAAAGAAAATATTAAGTAAAATTTGTAAATCAATTAAACCACTTAAAGTGAAACCACCCTTTAAATTGAATCTTTCTACATTTAGAAAATTTTAACTCTAAAGCCTAGACATACCACACAATCATAACACACATATTAGATTAAGTCACCACTTCTAGCTTTATGTTAGGGTGGTATATGGTTTGATATAAGTTTTGTTTCATGATGTAATATTGTAGACTGGATGTTATGGTGTATGTACGTAGACTTGATGTTAGGCTATGATTAGCCTAATCAAGTTTTATGTAAGAGATTATGCTTAAGGGGTGCTTGAAATAAATATAAATACTTTGTTGTGCAGGTTGTTTAACCCCTAATCATAATTTATATTAGGATGTGTGGACTTGGCTACCCATGTGCAGGGTGCTAAGTCAAAATTATTCATATAACTGCTTAGGTTGTATAGTGTGTTTAGCTAACACTTATTTTATAGGTGTAGTTAGATTTACTTTTCTTATTTTTAATGTAATTTCACATTAGGAAATAAGATTATTGCTATGGGGGCTTAGGATAAACATTGGTTATAAGATCAAGTCTTATGTACCATGTGATCCTTTGGAGCTTGCCCAACCAAATGAAAGAAGAAAATGAAGGAAAGAAGGAGCTTTGAAGATTTGAAGATCCCCCATAGCTCCTATTCATTTGTTATAATTAAATTGTATTTATTCTTTCATTATATTGGGTTGTATAAGGGTAGAGCTTTCTACCGCTTCGTTGGGCAGATAATGACCTCTTATTCTTTTATGATAGATATATAAATTATTTGATGATTTGTTTAGCTTGTACATTAGAGAAAGCATGTCTCTTCATAGTTTCTTTATGATTGTGATTATTGTATGGCCTGGATTCGTTTAGGCTCTTAGAATAAAAATAAAATTTCTACCCCAATTAACAACTCATAACCTCAAAAAAGCTTTGGCATTAAATTAAAATAATAAAATACTTAGCAACCCATTAGCTGGATGTTGTATGCTTAACATCACACATATCATTTTGTTTCACTCTTGTTAAGAGAGGGATTCCATCTTTTCCAGATAGAAATGGGCTTAACCTTTAAGAACATATGATGGAAAAATACTTATTTCTCTTTTGATTCAACCCAAAATTAACTTCATGCATTTAGGCATATAAAAATCCTATAGCCTGTTTCAAAATAAAGAGTCAAAAATCAAATAAAACTTGATAAGATTTTCATTAGACTAAGTCATTATTCATACAACTCATGTTCTAGTCTTTTAGGGAGTGGTTTTAAGGACTTCAATTTTTTTTTCTAAATAATAACAACCTAGCCATCTTGCAAAATCATCAAACTTGACCACATGATTTTATAATATAGGAGGAGTTAGCTGGCTGCCACTCCAAGCAGTTATAAGTCTAGTAGTCGGGTGGTTTACTCTTTCTTGTGGAAGTAAACAATATACACATTTTCTCCTTAGATTTAGGTCATGCTTTGGCCCTCGCTGAAGCTCTCTAGATTTAGGATTTGAGGTTGTTGTTTCCATTTGGGGCTACAAGCATAAATCCTCACCTCTCAGGCATTTTCACAATCTTGTATTATGAAATTATAAGTCTTATATTTCTAATAAAATTTCAACTCAAATATATAATTCTCCTTAATTTCAAACATATAAATCCCAACCATAGGATGGTTTGGGATGCTCACTAGGTTTCTTAGTATCATGAGCATCCCCTACTCATCTCCTTTTGGCTTTGATAATAAGTCTTTCCTTTCAATCTATCCCATTTTATGTTCCAAAACTAATTTATTAATAGTCCTATCTTTGAATTCTTTGGAGATATAGTTGCCTACTTTAATCGAGAGTATTCATAAGGAATTCACCTTTCTTAGATGTAATTAACAATGAGGGCTTGCCCCCATAGTTAACTTTAGAACCTGGCTTAAATAAACCCTACTTTATTTATCCATGTAAAGTAGGGAAAAATTTCTGGTACATTCGAAGACCCATCAATGCCTTAGGAGTCTTTATTTGGTGATTATGTCCATCATAGGGTACTGATTTATCTTTTGAGATATCATACTATTCTTGATGTTATGTCCAATCACCTCAATAAGTACACCCTCAGATCTGCATGGTGTCCCCCTCATATACACACACATACATATCGAACCAAAAATAAACACCATAATCCCCTGATTATTCCCTCTAAACCATGGGTTTAATCGTAGCCATCTGATCTTAGATCGGATGGTCCATGAGAAAGCATGTCCACACTGGCTGAGTCAGCCACTACAGATGTGATAACTTAAATACCCAATCCCATCATGCCACATTGAAAGCACACCATATCAGCATGCCACATGGTGCTGACAAGATTGGGCTTTAATTAGGGTTAATTAATCCATTTTTCTTATTGAATCTTTTATAATTCATAACTAATTATAAAAAAATCCAAAAAATACAAATAATGGCTCATTTTAAAGGTATTTCAAAGATGAATTTAATAAAAATAATTTTCATGGATTTTGAATAGTAAATAGACCTTAGTTAGGGTTTAATTAAAAACTTAATTAGCTTAATTACTGCTTAATTAATCATTCAATTGATTTCAAACTTTCTGAGGATGTTTAGGGGGATGACCTCTATCTCTCATATTCTTCTTAGAATTTATTGGTTATTTCCTAATTAAGCTCTAATTACCCTCTTAACTTCATTAAGGGGTGATTAAGCATATGAATAATGATTAATTAATTATTTGGACTCCCTAATCACTGTTGAATAGTATGGAGACTTAGGGAAGTGGATTGGAGCCTCCCTCCTAATTCTTTCTCTAATTTTTCCTTTATTTTCAACTAAAGTCCTAATTATTAATTAATTAAGTAATTAAAAACTTAATTAGCTAAATTAGAATTCAAATCATATTAAATCATGCTTACTCCAATTGATGGCTTATGGAATTAGGTGGGGACTTCTTTTTCAACATTTTCCCCTTAAGTATATCTCATTTTCAAAAGATAATCAAATTTGATAATTAAGAAAGAGAAAAAAATTGAATTTATGGATTAATCCTTTGATCAATTAAATTTAAAATTTAACTAAATCTGATTTCCCTAATAAATCCTTGGGTAGAGCATTAGGTGTTCAAGAACCTAAGGAAGCTTAATGAAAATATTATTAGCTCACATGTGTGAGTAAACCATAGAAGTAATTAAAATGGTTCCTTAAGCCTAATTATTAAATAAGTATGAGCTAATTGCATTAGGCCCCTTTCATTTCATATGAGCATTGCTATTTACTTTTCAATTTATTTGCATATCATATTAGCTCATAATTGTTTAATCAATTCTCTTAAGGTAATATAGGTAAGTTAATTAATTGATTTAATTCATGCTTAACTTAATCAATTCATAAAATCAAGTTAATTGCTTCTTGTTAAATCAAATTAATCCACACATATGGGAAATGGGATTAGGATTATCACCTCTTTCCCACATCTCTCTTAAATCAAATTAAACATAAAATCAAAAAATGACTTTAAGAACTTTGCTTATTTTAAATAAGCTTATTTAATGTTATTGTCCTTAAGAATTAGTTGAATCAAATGAAATTACTTGCTCGTGTTTCTTTATTTCTTTCCAATCATATTAAAATGTTGCATGCCACTTGATTCAAGCACTCATTTTTTTAAAAAAATTAATTAAAAATAAATGATTTCCTTTGTGTCCAAGTTGCATGTGTTAGCTTAAATTAAAAATATGTGTGGCTATTATCATTATTAAATCTCAAATATAATTTGAATAGCTTATTAATGAATAATAATACATGTTGTGACATTAGTTATTTATACATAGGAGGTGCATGTGAATATAAGCTTAGTGTATGAGGTGAAGTTCATTTCTTTCATTCATATGTTGATTTGCATAAGTATGAATGTTAGTGGGTATATTAGTCTAGACATTCTGGAGATGCACAGCTATAAGTAGCCCCAAGGAGGTTTTTGCCTCACTCCCTTGGTGCAAACAATGGTGATGTACCCATTTGATTTCATTCCTATGCATTTTGACATTAGAATTTGAATAGAGCTTTAATTCATTCACACAAATAAATCAATTAAATTAAATCCAACTTTTGCATGATTTTCTATTCTTATAGTTGTTTATACATCCATATGTATTTAACAATAGCGAGTATAACTAGTCTACATAACAATGCACACGTAAGTCCCCAAGAGGTTCCTGCTCTTCTCCTGTCAAACAATGGTAAAGTACCTGCTTAGAACTTTCATACATTTGAATGTGTATTTAGCTAGTGAATGTGAATCCTCTTTTTCTATAAAACTCATTTATGCATCCTGCATTTAAGTGTGCCAAAAATATATTGCATGTATATATATGTTTAGGACTTAATCATATGCATGTTATATATGATGAAAAAAATGAACAAACATGTGTTATGTGATAGTGATTAACTCCAATTAATCTTAAGATGCCTTTCTTATTGAATGAGATTATTTAAAATGAACCTAAATTTAGGATTAATTAAAATAAATAATAAGTCATTCACTACAGAGAATTGATTAATTAAGATGTCGCTTAAGGTAGGGATAAAAGAGAGTGATCTTATCTTTTCTTCTCTTTATAACACTTAGTTGTTAAGTGTAAGCTAAATGAAACAAAAGAAAACATTAAGTAAAACTCATAAATCAATTAAGCCACTTAAAGTGAAACCATCCTTCAAATTAAATCCTTTCTTACTTAGAAAATTATAACAAAGCCTAGTTAGGGCATACCACACAAGCCTTAATACATACACCTTAGATTAAGTTACCACTTTTAGCCTTATGTTAAGGTGGTGCATGGTTTAATGTATATTTGGTTTTATGATGTATTATTATAGACTGATGTTAGGTCGTAATTAGCCTAATGATATTTTCTGCAGGAGATTGTGCTTAAAAATAAATATAAATGCTCTCTTTGTAAGTTGCTTAACCCGTAAGCACAATCTAAATTAGGATAGGTGGACTTAGTTATCCATATGCAGGGTGCTAAGTCCAAGTTATACATATAACTGTTTGGGTTGTATGGTGTATTTAGCTAACCCTTATTTTACAGGGTTAGATTTACTTTTCCTTTTTTAATGTAATTGTGCATTAAGAACTAGGATTAGTGTATGAGGAGATTAGGATGAGCGGAGGATAGAAGGCTTTGTCCTGGGAGGCCCCTGTGATGCCTTTGGAGCAAGTAAACCCAAATGAAGAAATGGAGGAGATATGAAGAATGAAGACCCCCATAACATTATTCATTTGTGAATTTGTAATTATTCTTTTATATACCAAGTTGTATAAGGGTAGAGCTCGGCTACCCATTTCTCTTTCGGGTTGTGCGGCGGTACCCAACCTCACCGGCCTTTTATTCTTTTACGTTGGGTTTATAAATTATTTGATGTTTTGTCTATAATTGTGTAATAGAATTGACATGTCTTTTCCTTATTTCTTCATATATGCTAGTTTAATGTATAGCCTGATCCGATTAGGCTCTTAGGAAAAATAATTTTTTTACTCCAACTACAACTCATAACTAAATTTTCTAAATAACTTATAGCCTCACATAAAGCCTAGGCATTAAATAAAGATAATTAAAATATTTAACAATCCCTTAGCTAGATGTTGTATGCATAATATCATGCATGTCATCATGTTTCACTTTTGCTAAGAGAGGGTTTCCATCCTTGCATGATAGGAGAATACTTGACCTTTGAGGATCTCCTTTGTGGTGGAAAACACCTCTTTCCTTCTGATTTAGCTAATAATCTTATTTCATCATTCATTTAGACATATAAAGGTCCTATGGCCTTTGTCAAAATAAAGAGTCAAAATCAAATAAAATTGATAAAATTTGCATTTAACTAAGTGATTACTCATATCACTTATGCAATAGCCTCTTAGGGAGTGGGTTTAAGGACCATAATTTTCTTTCTAATAAAAATAACCTAACCATCTTACAAAATATATGACTTTACTACATGATTTTAAAGCGGAGGAGTTAGCTGGCTACCACTCTAGGCAGTTATAAGTACAATAGTTGGGTGGTTTACTCTCTCTTGTGGAGGTAAACTAGATACCCATCTTCGCTTAGATTTAGGACATGCTTTGGCCCTAGCTAAAGCTCTCTTAACTTAGGATCTAAGGTTGTTGTTTCCTTTGAGCTACAATCATAAATCTTCATATTAGGCTTTTCCATAATCTTGTATTATGGGATTATAAGTCCTAGCTTTCTAATAAATTTTAACTCAAATATATAATTCTATTCAATTTCAATCATATAAAGCCTAACCATATAATAGATTGGAATGCTCACTAGGTTTTAATATAATGAGCACTCCCTACTTATCCCATTTGGCTTTGATAATAAGTCTCTCCTTTTATTGATCTATCTCATTTGATTGTCTAAATATAACCAATTTGTTGATAGTCCTATCTTTGAAATCTTTGGAGATAATAATTGCCTACTTAAATCGAGAGTATTCCTAAGAAATTAATCTTCCTTAGGATGTAATTAATTATGGGGGCTTGTCTTATAGGAAACTTTAGAACCCAGTTTAAATAAAGCCTACTTTATTCATCCATGTAAAATAGGGAAAAAATCTCTGGTATATTCAAAGACCCATCATGCCTTAGAAGCCCTTATTAAGTGATTAGGTCCATTATAGGGTGGTGATTTCTATCTTTCGAGATAGTGCACTATTTCTTGATGTCATATCTGATCACCTCAATAAGTACACCCTCAGATCAGCATGATGTCCCCCATGCACATAATCAAAAATAAACACCACAGATTTTTCTAGTGACTTTGCTGGGGATGTTTCCTCTCTCCATCTATAGTAAACAATTATTATCTCCAAGCATCGATAGTGGACTTGTATTTCATATGAGTCCAAGACTATCTTTCCTCCCATTGACACTTAGTTTATTTCATTCTTAAGCAAAGCTAGCTAGCGTCCTCTAGATTTTAGGACCTCACTCCTTGTAGGTCTTGAAACCCCTATTGGGTCCCCCCAATAGGTGAAAGATAAAATTAACTAATGAAAGGAGATGAAAAAAATTTAGAACCTCCTCATCGCTAGCTTGGTGAGGCGAGGTTCATCTTATATTTAAGAAAATAAACTCTTTTACAAAAATGTCACTTTCTAAAATCACTTTTCAAAATTCACATAACAAAAAATCTTGCACAAAATTCATAAAAAACTTTCAAAAAGCACAAAACTCATATAACCAAACCTCATCTAATAATCCCCATGATTGTCACATGGAGTTTCTTTTCAAAATAAAAATCAAAATCATTTTCAAAAGCATCTTTTTAAAAGTAGTTATCTTCATTCAACATACTCAAATTTGTTGAATGAAAATTCTATTTTCAAATAAAATCATAGCATAAATTTGAAACTCCACTTAACATATTTCACATATGCCAGAGTTGAAGTTTTCCTCTTTTCAAAAGTAAGAAATCAAACACATGAAATCAAGACATATTTTGGACTCCATTTGACATACCCAAATTTGTCAAATGAGAGTCACATTTCCAAAATTCACAAAAACAAATTGAACTCTATTTAACATACCCAAATTTATTAAATAGATTTTCCCTCTTTAAAAAAAAAGAAAAAAAATCATAAATATACTTGACTCCTACTTAACATACCAAATTTATTATGTAAGTGCCTCATTTTCAAAAATCATATCACACTTGATTCCTATATAACATATCAAATTTGTTAAGTGAGAGTCACATTTTTAAATCATATCACACTTAACTCCTACTCAATATATCAAATTTGTTAATTAAGAGCTCATTTTCAAATCACAATACATTTGGCTCCCACTTAACATACCAAATTTGTTAAGTGAGAGTCTCATTTTCAAAACACAAATCATAATCACATTTGATTCCAACTTAACATACCAAATTTGTTAAGTGAAATCTCATTTTTAAATCATAATACACTCAACTCCTACTTAACATACTAAATTTGTTAAGTAAGTGTCTCATTTTCAAATCATAAATCACATTAGGCTTCCACTTAACATACCAAATTTGTTAGGTGAGAGTCTCATTTTTCAAAAACACAATTCAATCACATTTGGCTTCCACTTAACATACCGAATTTGTTAAGTGAGAGTCTCATTTTCAAAAAAACAAATCAACCACATTTGGCTTCAACTTAACATACCAATTTGTTAAGTGAGAGTCTCATTTTTCAAAAAGAAATCAATCACATTTGGCTTCCACTTAACATACCAAATTTGCTAAGTGAGAGGCTCATTTTTCAAAAATAAATCAATCACATTTGACTCCCACTTAACATACCAAAATTTTTAAGTGAGAGTCTCATTTTCAAAAATAAATCAATCACACTTGACCCCCACTTAACATACCAAATTTGTTAAGTGAGAGTCTCATTTTTCAAATATAAATCAATTCTATTTGATTTTCCTACCCTAGGGTGTTAGGAAAATTTCCTCCCCTTAGCTCAAACCATTCCTCACTTTCCTTCTTTCAAGTCAAACTCCAAATCAATTCTGTTTGATTTTCTCCAAACTCAAATCAATTATATGATTGAAATCTATGATTAAAACCCGTGATCAAAATCCATTAAAAATTCCTAAGTCCACTTTTTGCCTAAGTCCTTAATCCTCCCTTAAGGACTTAACCAAAATCATGATCAAAATCTATTCAAACCTATTCAAACCTTTGAGATTTTCTTATAATTCATTTATATTCTCATTTATATTCACATATATAAATGAAATATAAATTCAAACCCACCAAATCAAACTCAAAATTCCAAATCAATTCATAAAAATTCCCTTAAATCCTTTAAATTCCCTTTAATGGATTTAACCTAAATCTTGATCAAACTCATTCAAACTCATACAATTTTCTCAAAACTCATTTATATCTTGATTTATATTCACATACATAAATGAAATATAAATATAAATCAATCAAATCAAGTCCCCAAATAAATTTCAATTTAAAATCCCCTTAAATCCTTTAAATTCCCTTTAATGGATTTAACCTAAATCATGATCAAACCCACTCAAACTCATGGGATTTTCTCAAAACTTATTTATATCCTCATTTATAATCTCATATATAAATGAAATATAAATATAAATCAATCAAATCAATTCAAAAATTAAAATTAAAATTAAAAAATTTCCTTAAATTCTTTAAATTCCCTTTAATGGATTTAACCTAAATCATGATTAAAGAACTTCAAATCCTTGAAAGTTTCTCATGATGCATTTATATTATCATTTATATTCACATATATAAATCAATTATAAATTCAAACAATGAAAAAAAATTCCAAAAATCAAACTCAAATCAACTCAAAATCCAATCTAAGCCTTTCAAGTCAAAATCTTGAACTTAGCCAAATCATTTCCAAATCAAGCCAAACTCTTGATTTTCTCTCATGGTTCAATCAACCCTACTATCATGAGCTCATTCATAAATCCAAACTTCAATCACTCAATCTAAACATAAGTCAAAAATCAAACCCAAGCCCCCTTAATATTCTTTCTTTGAATATGAAATTGTCAAATGGATCAAAACCCATTTGACTTCAAACCACTTGTAAATGGATTTATATTTCAATAATTAGTCCATGTACAAGATCAACCAACTTCAAATCAAACTTTGACTAAGCCATTTGACCCACTTAGGCTCACTTGACCCAAAGTGACCTAAAGTACCCTTATGGGCTAAATTTTGATCATAACCAAATTGGATTGAATCAAACTCATATATCCCTCTCATCATGATCAACAATCATCATGGGATGATTAATCAATCATATTAGGTCAAACCAAGTCAAACCTAAGGGTTAATTAAGTCAACACTTAACCCAAAATGAAACCTTACTTAGCCAAATTCCACCATAGGCCAAATTGATTGAAACCATTGATCTAAGTTCACTCATGACTTATGTTTGAACTTGACCAAGCCAACATTTGAGAACCTAGCCAATTGGCTCACTTGATTTTACCTAAAGGGCCAAAATGTGTCAAAACTTGATCTAAGCCAAATTGATTGAAACTAATGGGTCAAGTCCATTCCAAATCACTTGTGGAACTTGACCAAAGCCTCAATTGGCCAACTAGACCTAACCTACCCAATTGACCTTTAACCCAACATGACCTAAAGGGGTCATGTTGAGCCAATTTTGAACTTAACCAAAATTGATTGGAAACAAAGATACTAATTCACTCCATATCTCAATCTAACCTAAACCTACCCTTGACCTACCCCAAATAGGTCAAATGGGTCAAATAGGTCAATTTGACCCATTTGACCTAAGTGAAGTCATATGAGACAAAACCAAATATATACCAAATTGAATCAAACCAAAGCCACCAAAATATCTCAAATGTTCATATGAACTTGACCCAACCCTTGGTTTGACCAAATTTGACCTATTGGTCAACTTGACCCAAGTTGACCCATTTTGACCTAAATGGGTCAACATGAGCGAAACCCTATAAAATGAATTCCAAATCTCATGAAACTTGGCCAAACCTATTTTCTCCACATACTTAACATATCCAAAGTGAAAAAAAATAGCAAAATGACCATCTTACCCTTAGGCCATAGAACAAATATTGGCTTAACCCATGCGTAATTTGGTCATACCCTCTTCACAATCACTTGAGGCTTTCCTAAAAGCTCAAGGGGACCAAATGAGGAGTGGTGCACCCAACCCAATGGGTTTGGGTTAGTCCATTTGGTCCCTAGACCAAACTCGACCCCCTAACTCAAAATTGAAATTTCAAAGTCCCTCTCAAGCTCAAATTCATGCACATGGAAGGTTGGCAATCCACTCCTTGGCTCAAATTGACCATGTGCACGCTCCTAACTGATCAAACAACCCTCAGCCTATTTTCAATTGGATCAAAATGACATGTATATTCCTGGCTGTCTGATCCTTCAAGATATACTCCCCCTAATTCACTTCTATTTTCATTCACTCAAGATCGATTGAAGGATAAGAAGACAGAGAAGTCATTGGAGATTGATCCTAAGTGTCTTAGAGCTCTTCCCATTTTCCTTTTCCCAGCTTTTGAATAGTGAAAAATAAGGGAGGTAGAGTGAATTGCCAACTTCTTTCACACTTGATTTCCTTCTAATTTCTCTTGCACACTTCATCTAAGAGCTAAGTTGAGTGCACCTAAGCTTCTATTAGAGTTACCACAGCAAGGAAGGATCCAATTCAATCAAAGTCGAAGCTCAAGCAAGGAGGAATTTGTCCAAACATTGATCCACTTCATCTCAAGTGCTCATACTCTCAGCAAGGCTTCATCTCAACTAAATGAAGCTTCTCTAAGGGAATCGAGTGGAGGTATATGGTGTGAAACTTTGTGAAAGAAATTTTTACTCCATTGATTTTTGACCGTTGGATTTGCCGCTCTTTATCTTTAGATGGTGTGGGATGAATTTGGTTTTACTCCATGTTAGATGGAGCTTAGATCTTCCCCTTGATCATGAACGGTCTCAGTTGATCAATGGGAAGAACTTGATGATCTCATCCATCCATTTTGGATGGACGGCTGAAATTATTTAGCACGTTTAAATATCCATTTATCTGATTTAAATTATGGGGAAATCCTCACATCGATCTTTGATTGATAGAGATTAAAAGTACGCATTTTGCATGAGGTGACAACTTAAGTGACCCCAGCGTGATGTGTAAAAGCGCAACATCGTGCACATGAGCTGGGATTAATTAGGATTAGTTAAAAATGCTTAATTAATGTTTGATTAATCCAAGGATCTTCTAAAATGCATAACTCTTGTTAGAAAATTCAAAAAAATGTGAAATAAAATCTAGGGATAGACAATTAAACCTAGAACATTTTAAAATTAATTTTGATGAGTTTTGAGTTATACTTTTCTATGAATTTGGGTTTTATTAGAATAATTATTTTGTTAATTACTCTTTAATTAGGCTTCTGATTAATTCCAAATTTATTGGGTAAGTTTTAGGGGATGACTTTTGCCTCCTTTAATTTTCTTGGGATTTATTGAATTCTTGATTAGAATAATTGGATATAATTTCCTTAATTATGCTTCTTATGTAATTAAGCATAATTAGGGTATGATTAGTAATTTCAACCTATGATTAGGGTTGCATAAGATTAGATCCAATGAGTAGGAGGTTTATGGAATATTTTTGGGGTATTTCCCCTAAGCTATTCCATAAACCTCTCTTCTCTTTCTCTCTCTTATTAAGGGTTAATTCATTAATTATCCTCTTAATCAATTTTCAAAAAATTCTAAAAGTTTAACTTAATTAATCTACTTTGGGTAGATGTTTAGGTGTTTAATAGCCTAAGTTCAATTAAGGAAATCAAAACCCAATTCACATGTGTGAAAGGGTGTTTTGAAATTACTTAAGATAAACCTCTTAGCTTACTTAACTTTTAATTGTGAGCCAAATTGCATTAGGCCTTTTCATTATTAGGTGCATTGCAAATTTAAATTTCTTGTGGGTTTTACGTCATCTCATTGGCTCATAATTATTTAGTTAATTCTTCTAAGGTGGTGTAGGTAAGGGTTAATTAAGTCACTTAATTCATTCCTTAACCTAATCAATGCATAAAAATGGATCTAATTATCTAAAAATTAAACAAAAATATGAAACACATGTGGAAATGGGTTAGGAATATCAAACTCATCTCACCTTTTTTCAAAATTAAATCAAATTTCAAACTAAATAAAAATCACTTTGAAATTCACTTTGATTTATTCTAAATTTTCTTATTCCATAAGAATATCTTTAGGATTTAAGAAGTGAGTGAATTTACATCACTTTGGATCTTTCCCCAACATGTTAAGTTGTATGTCATGTGATGTCATGCATTCATGGTTTTGAAATTCAAATTTTAACATGAAATTATTTACTTTATGTCAAATTTGCATGTGTTGACTAAAGTAGAAATATGAGTGGCTATTATCACTACTAAGTCAAATATTTTTCAAAATACATAAATCAAACACCAAATCTAAAAGTGTGCTACTTATATTTTAATTATGAGTTTGCATGTGATAGAATATAAAGGTATGCTTAGCATAGGTTTCCTTTCTTTCTTATGTTAGCATAATTTTGAATAGGAGTTGGTAAGATGTAGGGTTTATTTGAAAAGAAATAAAAACATTCTTAATTGCATGCCCTATTCATCCCTATGCTATCACCTAAGAAGGGTTGCTATATTTGTATACATAAATTGCATAGATAAAAATGAATCCATTAAATAATTTTTGCATTTTTCTTTTCTATTTCATTTCTTTTATACATATGTTTGTATTTAAGAAAAGTAGTATATTAGTCTGGTCAACCCTAAGATTGTGAAGCTTTAAGTATCCCTAAGGAGGTCTTGTACCTTACACCTCTGGTTAACAATGACACTATACTCACTTATGTCTTTCTTACTTTCATATGTGTATGTGAAAATTTGGATAAGGAAAACCTTTTCTACTTAAGAAAAATCATGCATATTCAACTTCTAAATTTCTTAAATGGATTACTTAGCATGCATCATAAAGTGTGTCTAATACTCTCATTTGTATGTATAGATATGCTTACATCCATCCATATACATGTTATATATGTTGGGAAAGAAATGAAGTAATGTGTGTTATGTGAATTTTGATTCATTTTATTTAATTTTAAAATGCCTTTCTTTTTCAATAGGTTTGTTTAGAGTTTATCTAAACTTAGGATTAATCAAAAGATGTAATCAAAACATTCACCTAAATGAAACTAAAGTGTGAACCTACTTTAGAAATTACTTAGGTTAGGGAAGGAAAGAGAAGTTCCCTTCTATTTCCTTCTATTCATAACTTAGTAATTAATTGTAAGATCCATTTAAACCAAATCAAAACATGAAATAAAATCAACCCAAAAATAACTAAACAACTTAAATGAAACCCTCATCTAAGTTTAACATGTTCTTCATACTTAGAAAATTTAAATTTAAAGCCATAACTAAGCTTGCCACACAAGCCCTCAAAGCACACACCTTAGCTTAAGTCACCAGTTCTAGCCTTAAGTTGGGCCGGTGCATGGTTTGATGTTTATTTTATTTTGTGATGTATGTTTTAGACTGGATGTTAGGGTGTATGCTCATAGATGAATGGTAGGACATTCTTAGTCTAACTATTCTTTTCTGCAGGGGATTGTGCTTAAGGGGCACTAATACTTTTGCTTGCAGGTGCTTTATACCCCTAAGCATAATCCATAAGCTAGGTGGACTTAGTCACCCATGTGTGGGGTGATAAGTCTAATATTCATGTTTGGGAATTTGTATAATTTGTTTTAGCTAACCCTTATTTTGCAGGTGTTAGTTAGATTTTCATTATTTTCCCTTTTCATGTAAATTTATGCATTAGGATTTTGAAATGATTGTTATAGGGATTAGGATGAACATTGGTCATAAGATCCTATCTTATGCAACATGTAAAGCCTTGGAGCATCCACATTCCAACCATTCAAAAGGAAGGAACCAAAGAAGAAAGGAAGAAGAAAGAAGAAAGAAAGAAGAAAGAAGAATAAAGCTTGAAGACCCCCATAATAATGAATTTCTTGCTTAATTGTAATTTAATTCATTTGTAATCCGGGTTGTATAAAGGTAGAGCTCGACTACCCATGTTTGATATTTTCGAATTTGTGTGGTGGTGCCAAACCACAATGGCCTATTATTCTTTTTGCGATTAGCTTTATAAATTGGTTGATGATTTATTTTAGCTTTTGCATTAAGTGACATGCTTTTCTTAGTTTCTTCCTTGCTTTATGTATGGATTGGTTGTGTATTAGGCTCTTTAGAGAAAAATAAATTTTTTACCCAACCTAACAACTCAATAAAAATTAAACAACTCATAATCTCACCTAAAGCTTAAGTTTAAAATCAAGATAAAAGAATTAGCAACCCCTTAGATAGATGAGCATTTCTTTTGTAATATCATGCACAAATGCATCTTATTTCACTCTTGATTGGAGGGCTTCCACCTTTGCCAAAGAACTCAGCTTGACCTTTGAGAGCCATAGTGGAAACTCACCTCCTCCCTTCTTGTTGATTTTGGCCAATATTTCTATTTCTCATGCATTAGTCATATGAATCCTATTATCCCAAGTCAAAAATATTTATCTAAAATAAAAATAAAATGAAATTTGAAATGCAGTAGATTTAGGTCATTTGAAGTATGTCCCTTTACATGATCTAGTCTCTTCAGGGAGTGAGTTTAAGGACTTAGTCTCTTTCTAAATAAATAACATCCTAACTATCTTGCATAAGCATAAAGACTTGCCTACATGTATTTAAAATCATAGGAGGAGTTAGTTGGTAGCCACCCCTAGACAGTTGTAAGTCCAAGCTGTTGGGTGGTTTGTCATCTCTTATGGAGGAAAACCAATTATCCATTTTTGCATTAAATTTAGGTTGTACTTTCGGCCCTCACCAAAGCTCCCTAGATTTAGGTTCTGAGGTTGCTTCTCCCCTTTATGGGCCATAAGCATAATTCCTCACCTCTTAGGCATTTCTTTAATCTTGTGTTAAGGAATCTTAAGTCCAAAATTTCTAATAAAAAATGCAACTCAAACAAACTAAATCAATTTCAAAAATATAAAGCCCAACTATAGGATAGTTTGAGATGCTCGTTAGGTTTCCTAGCATCGTGGGCATTTCCTACTTATCTTCCATTTTGGCTTCGATAATAACTCCTCTTTTGATCAATCCCATTTGCTCTTCAAAAATAAGCCACTCGATTGATAGTCTTTCCTATTGAAATCTTCCAAGACACTGATCATTTATATTAATCGAGAGTTTTTCTAAGGGATCCCGCCTCAGGATGTAACTTGCCGAGGGAACTTAACGAATCCAATTTAAAATAATCTTGCTTCACTTTTCCATGTAAAGTAGGGGAGGAATCTCTGGTATATATGCAGACCCATCATCCTTAGGAGTCTTTATTGAGGTGATTAGGTCCATTAAAGGGTAGTGACTTCCATATTTTGAGATAGTACACTATTTTCTCGATGATGTACTCGATCACCTGAATAAGTACATCTAGATCTGTGTGGCATCCTAAAAAAGATGAATTTCTATAAGGTCTCCTCTTTCTTTTCTCACCACAGATTTGAAATGTGACTCCTTAATAGAAATTTTTCACCATAGATTTTTCTGGCGCCTCCGCTGGGGATGGTTCCTCTCTCCATCTTTGTTAAATGATCATTGTCTTTGAGTATTGATAGTGGGTTTGTACTTTGGTATGAATCCAAGTCTATCCTTCTTTTCATTGAAACTTAGCTCATTCTTGAGTTGAGTTAGCCAACATCTTTAGGTTTTAGGACCGCATTCCTTGTTGGTCTTAAAACCCCCATTGGGTTCTGTAATGGGTAAAAATGGAAAGATCTAAATAAAAAGAAAATATTTTAAAGACTTCCCCTTATCATTCTTATGATAAGGAAACATTCATCCTAAAATAATAAATCTTCCATGAAAGAACTTTGCTTTTTTAAAAGCACCTTTTCAAAAATGCACTTAATAAAATATTTTCCACAAAAATTTTATTACCCTCATTTAACAATTCCCATAATTGTTACATGTAGGGATTTTCAAAAAATAAAATTAACAAAATTTTTCAAAAGCATAAATGAACATCTTCCTTCAATCCATTTTTATGAAGATTTTATTTTCAAAATAAAATGAACAATCATCTGTCCAAAAATCACAAATCAAAAATAAAGATTTCAAAAACATACATGAATCTTTCTATTCAATATATTCACATATATTTAATGGAAGTTTCATTTTCAAATAAATCTAAATTTTCCAAAAGCACAAATGAACATCTTCTTTCAATTCAATTTGATGAAGATTTCATTTTCAAAATAAAATGAACAATCATATTTTTCAAAAATCACAATCATGATCATAAAAGTTTCCAAAAACACACATGAATCTTTCTATTTCATTACACTCACACTTATTGAATGAAAGTTCATTTCCAAATAAAATTAAATATTTTGAAAAGCACATATGAATTTCATTTAATAGACTCAAATTTATTAAATGAAGATTTCATTCTCAACTCAAAATATAATATCTTTTAGGAAATCCCACTTAAACCTATCTCATATGTGTTTTAAGTTGGAATTCCTCTTTTTCAAAAAAGCAACAATCACACAAAAATAAAATTTTCATATTTTAAAAATAAAATTGATCTCCATTCTACATACTTAAATTTGTTGAATGGAAGTCCTCTTTTCAAAACATTAAAACTTCAACAATCTTATTTCAAAAAAATTTCATACATACATTTGGAACTTCATTTAGCATAATCAAATTTGCTAAGTGAACTTTCCAAATCCAAAATCAAAATCAACAATCATATTTCAAAATTTTTCAAAACACATATTTGGAACTTCATTTAGCATAATCAAATTTTCTAAGTAAAGTTTCTAAATCCAAATCAAAATCAACAATCATATTTGAAAAATTTCAAAATACATATTTGGAACTTCATTTAGCATAATAAAATTTGCTAAGTGAAGTTTCCAAATCCAAAATAAAAATCAACAATCAAAATTTTCCAAACACAATTTGGAACTTCATTTAACATACCTAAATTTGTTAAGTGAAGTCTCCAAATCCAAAATAAAAATCAACAGTCATATCTCAAAAAATTTTAAACACATTGAACAATTATATTTCAAAATTTTTAAACACATATTTGGAACTTCATTTAACATACCCTAATTTGTTAAGTAAAGTTTCCAAATCCAAAATGCAAGGATTTTCTAAAACACATTTTGGAACCTTACTTAACATACCCAAATTTGTTAAGTGACGTCTCCAAATCCAAAACCAAAAATTTCTCAAACACCCTTAGAAATTCTTTCCTTAGCATACCAAATTTGCTAAAGAGAAGTTTCCATTTTAAACCAAAAAAAAATAAAATCAAAATTTTAAACACACCATTTGGAATTCCATTTATCATACTCAAATTTGCTAAGTAAAATATCCATTTCACAAAACTAAGTGGGATTTCATCTTTAGCATACCAAATTTGCTAAAGTTGAATCTACACTTTCAATCACATCAAAATAACAAAATGAAACACTTAGGATTCCCTTAGCATACCAAATTTGCTAAGAATCCTACTCCTTTCAAAAATCAAAACATTTTAAACAAATGAAACACTTAGGATTCTCTTAGCATACCTAAATTTGCTAAGAATCCTATTTTCAAAAATTAAACAAAACAGACTTGGATTCTTTACTTAGCATATCTAAATTTGCTAAGTAAGAATTTCAAATTTTCCAAAATCAAAACAAAATTCACAAAGAAGTAATAATCATTCTCAAAAACTTTACTTAGCATACCTAAATTTGCTAAGTAAGTAAATTCAAAATAATCAAACAAAAATAAAATCATTTAACCCTTACTTTAATATACCTAAATTTGTTAAAGGAAAGGGTCCTCAAAATCACAAAAATTCAAATTCAAAACATTAATGAACCTATGGAAGCATCCTATCAAAAATTTTGAATTCATATTTCAACATACCTAAATTTGTTGAAGTTTGGATTCATATTCAAATTCCTCTTTCAATCAATCTTCTTAAATCCATTTGAACCCCACTTAACACTTCCAAGTTGTTGGATGTGGGTTCAAATTTTCAAATTTTGAAAAAAATAAAATTGATACAAGTTCATTTCTTGATTCTTTTTCAAGACAAAGATAGTTCGTTTACTAATGAAATGGTCAGTTCTCAAAAATTTGCCTTTACTTTCCCCCATGGTATGGATCTAGCTTTAGATCAGGCTGACTTCCCTCATCTAGACCATACCCACTTGATTCACTTTGGTCGAGGATTTGAGGGGGCCAAGATTACTTGTGCGGGCATTCCCCTCACCACACCAAGAGGCTGAAGGGAGTCAAGTCCATCAGATAGACTTACCTTCTGATTCTGATGTCTCCTCACTAAAGAGGAAAGCTGGCGCATTCAGCACATTCCAGAGTACCAAGACACCAGCCCATGTAGTTCATCCCAGAGTTGCTCATGTTGCCCTAGTGTGGGCTAGCACCCTACCATATGTACCCTCCAAAGCTAAGGCTCCCCTGGTTTGAAGGCTTGCCTCCCCAAAATTTGAGTATGTGTCTAGCTCACACTCCCATCCTACTTACATCAGGGACAAGAACCCATGATCAAATGGTTCCACACTCTGATAGCTGGGGGAGAGGCACTGATCAGCCATGGATGAGTCTCCCATCATCACTTCACCACTAGTTATAAAAAACCAATTCCATCCTCTCTTGGGATTAGACAGAGAGGATGCTTGGAGGATCCGTTCATCACCTCCTCCAGTGGTGCAGTTCTAGCCCATAGTTTCTATGAGTAAGAGTTTATACCCCTCTTTGTTCTATGCCAGGTGAGCATACAATGCTCGAGTCGAGACATAGTTTAACCTTGATCGGTTATCCCCTCATAGGGAGGCAGATTATCGTGAGAGGGCCGAGGCCCATACATCACACATTACTGCAGAGAGCATGGAGGTTCAGCCGCCATCCGCTTTTGCTTTATTGATTTTCTAGCTCTTACTGCCTACCCAACCATACCGGGACCTCTCACCAAGAGGGGTAGTTCGTGTGAGTCCAGGTTCCCCACCACCACTCTACCCCTCACCACCATCGGTTTCGATCTCCCATTCCATCTAAGGCCATAAAGGCTATATCTGGGGAGAAACATACCCCATTGGTGATCCGACTATGACCAAGGGGTCCTACTCCTCCTACACCACCCATTATGGTAGGGTCGAGCTCCCCTCGACCTTCCCCTGTGGTGGTGGAAGGAGTGGACCAAGCATCGCGGTCATCCTTCACCAACCCCATACTACATATGGATGGTTATCATAGATTTTCCAAATGATAGTTCAGCGAATGGTAGAGGACCATCCAGATTATTACCCCCTGAAGGCCGAGTATCATTCATCTAGTGAGTATAGTTTGCACAGATTGACTCTCATGAAGTTCGATGCCTCTCAATGCATGATAGTGATCACACCGGTCAGCCTAAACTATTTGTACCTACTGAGTTAGATCATTCTTTAGATGAGATAGTTGCACACTATTTTATGGAGAAGAAGGAGATCTTGGGGTACGCCTAGTCTGATGAAGAGAGAGTCAGTGTTGATCCCAATGAAGATAACTTAATGGGAGATTCAACTGAGTATGCATGGTCGATACTAGAAGATCTCTTCTTAGGGAGCAACAGGCCATGGAAGGTGATGAGGTTGATCAAGAGGACACCATAGAATCAGCCCAACACCTCCACTTGAGGAAGGGAGAAATTGAAAGGATGTCACATCAAGGATTTAGAAGAGTCGATTTTTAAACAAGCCTCCGTTCATCCTATTATAATCGATGTCGGCCGTTGATGTCTTGGACCCAGTCAAGACTTTACCTCTGGTTGAGCAAGGTAGCACTAGCTTGTATAGGAAGGTAGTGGAAAGTACCATCATACAAGAAAAATACATAAAACCCATGGTTGAGTAACAGGTGAAGGAAGCTTTGGCTCAAGCCCAGGATGGATCATCTGTTCCAAAGGGTTGACCCTACCCAGAGGAATTTGATGCTATCTAATATCTCAAGGGTTTCATGCCTCCTTCCTTTAAAAGCTTTCATGGCAGTCAAAACTTGAGGCAACACATAGCTCACTTCAAGGCTAGTTATTGCACATAGGGTGATGTTTTCTCTTTTAGACTCTTTATTAGGTATTGCTTTTTTGATTGGTATGTTTGAACGCCAATGGTTCAAGAAAGATATTTGTTGAGAAGAGATGGAGATTTGTTAGCAAAGGGTTACTGAAATGATCTTGTAGCACAAGATGAGTCACTTATTGCTTATATTCTCTGATGGCACGAGTATGAAGTGTGAACCACAGCTATCTTAACAACACACCATTGAGATTCTCTTGAAGAATATCCATGTCCTGGTCATCTTCATGCTTAAGGGCTTTAGGATCAAGACATTTGAGAAGCTAATCAACAAGGAAGCCAGTTTACAATGAGAGGCTAAATAGTTTCCCTTTCAAGATTAGAAGGTAAGGTTTAAGAGAAACCAAGTAAGAACATTTAACAAGGGGAAGAAAGAAGCTAGAGATCAATCCGAGAGACCACGACCTCAGTAGCCTCCACCTTCTTTGCCACCATCGAGGCAACCATATTGGCCCCCACCACAGCCTCCATGGCCAGCACAGCCAATGCCTCAGCCATACCAGCAGCAGTAGAGGCATGAATACCACCCGCTAGGTAACTATGGTCCACCTACTCTTTTAGATAAGTTAAATAAACTTTATTCTTTTAAGAGGGAGGTAATCAAGAAGATCTTTAAGAATCTCTTAAAGAAACGATTTTTAGCTAGCCTAGGAGCGAGGAAGCATGTAAAAGTCATGATCCAAACTTTTGCCCTTACCACCGTATGCTAGGCCATATTTTGGAGGATTGCTTCACATTCAAGGACTGGCTTGAACACAATTTCAAGACTAGTGCTATAGTTATCCCAAAGGAAAACCTTGTGGAACAACCTTCTAGTTCCATTAGGGTAATCCTTGAGGATACAAGTGATCCTACCAAAAAAAAAAGAAGGTTGAGACATTGTCTAAAACCTCTAAGATGATTATCCAGAAGGTCAAGAAACTTTCCTTGCAGGTGCCTGAGTAGCTCAAATCTCAAACACCTAGGAAGGTTTGCAAGTTTCCAGTGCCAACCCTAAGAAAGTGGGAGATCAACAACAGTAGCAGTAGCATGTGTCAGCCCAGGATAGCCCCTTAACACAACCACTGACCGTGTCCAGCCTCCAGCCTTCAGTTACGGCTTCCACACCGGTGACTTCTTCCATTTCAGCTAGTCTTCTATTTCTTCTACTAGTAAAACTCTTGTATCAACAGATAAGGGCATCAAATTCCTTACTCCACTCGCTTTACTTGACTTCTACCAAAATAATTCCAAGAAATTGAAGAATAAAGCTAGTTTGAATTACATCTATGTCTCTTCTGATGAGTTATCTTCTTCTATTCCTAACGATAACTCTTCAAGTCTGAATAACTATAATAATTTTGATCTTCCTCTTTCTAATTCAGAGTTAGATTTTCTAACTTTGAATACTATGGGTTTATCTCTTGAGATAGACATGGAATCATCCGATTCTAAGAGTCCCATAGGAGAAGTTGTAAGTGAGACTAAAGTGCAGGTAGAACCTTCCACCACCTTGCCTCAAGAGATCACCGAAGTCAACCTCTGTAGTGGCTAGGTTCTATCTCCTAGCAACTCAAGATGAGGGTGTCATTGGTAAAGATCAAGAAGGCCTTCCACAGATGCTCCACCCTTGGATATGCTTCTGAAGACCAAAGGTGGACTACAACATCCTTTCTCATCTAAGAAAGTTATCATCTCTAAGAATATGATGCCCTTGTCTACCAAAGAGATAAGGGAATCACTAGGCCTTCCTTGATCCTAAATATGCTTACCATCGCTATAGGTGAGGATGCACATTATGTAAAAGAATCCCCAGGGATCACCTTCACAGATGAAGATCTTCTAGAGGACTTGGAGCACAACCGTCCCCTCTACATTACTAAGATAGGTGATTGGAATACTAAAGCCAATTTCTACATCATTGATTCGAATACTTTGTTCACTACTTTGCTTGGTAGGCCTTGGATACATCAGAATAAGATTGTTCCATCCTTCCTTCATCAATGCATTAAGTTCAAAAAAAATGGAATTGAATACCGTGTGAACAGAGATGAAAAGCCATTTTCAGTTAGAGAGATTGAGATCTATGAGGATGCAACCTACTATCTTCCTCAACATACCCTAAACTTGGACAAAATTCAAATGCAAAATCAAAAGAAAAAGAAAATGAAGAGAAAGAAAAGTCAAAAGAAAATGAAAAGGAAAATGAAAGTCCAAGTCCACAAGAAAGGGGAATTGAAGAAGAAATAGATTAGCATATCACATTCCACCCATAATTCATTCTACCATATGGACAAGTGGGTAGGATGGCTCAACCTCCACCAAGCAAAGGCAGAGGAGTAGAGGCGCCCAGGGTGGGAGACCCCTGGTTGTCCCCCTTTATTTCAGTTCATAGGAGTACCCCTACTATTCATATAGACTTGGAATCCAATTTGGAGGATGAGTCTAAAGTGATTAGTATACCAGCCAACCCCTCTCAGTGGGTCCACTAGAGGTAACTTTTAATCTAGCCAGAGATGATGACCAGGCCTCCAAGCAAAGCAAAGTATTTGTATCTGGTTTATGTGAAACTATTAGACAGTAGTTAGGAACCTTAGCTCTAACCTCACATACATCTTAAAAAGTTAAAGGTTTAATAGTTAAGGAAGTCCCTAAGTCTTCCAGTGACATGAAGAAGAAGAAGTTCTTTTTAGGATCATCATCCTCAAGTCTAGAGCTCGATGTAGGACTTAAGGAAGATACTTTTAAAGAATTAATAAAATTACCTTTTGAATTTTACTCGCCTTGTGTTCAAAATCTTATATAGAAAGGTTTAGTTCCTCACACATGGTCCAACCATAGGTTAGAGTACTTAAAAAAAACTATGGAACAATACAGGTAATGAAGAACAATCAAGAGTATGACTAGGATTCGGTACAGTGGGTCTGGTCGATGATGAAGATTATTGTCTAGTTGTTACCAACCATTTGGAATCTAATAGTTTCTTCTCACACATACAAAATCTTATGAGATTATGTGTTTAGAAACTTCAAATGATCTAGATGATTTCCAAGTCAAAGAGGCACCAGAATTTAAAGAATAGATTCATTCAATAATTGACAAACTTAAAGAAATCAACCTCGGATAGAAGAAAATCCTTGTTCGATATGCATCAGTTCATTGCTGAATGAAGAAGAAACCAATGACTTAGTTAGGCTATTGGCTGAGTTTAAATACTGCTTCACATAGAGTTATGAAGAAATGCCTGGATTATCTCCTAATGTAATAGTCCATAAGCTAGCAATAAATCCTAACGCTACCCCTATTAAGCAAGCTCCTAGATGCATGAGATTAGAAATTGAACAATAGGTCATTTTTGAAGTCAAGAAATTGATCGATGCTGGTTTCATCAGGGAAGAAAAATATCCTACCTTCTTAGCTAGTTTCATCCCAGTTAAAAAGAAGAGTAGACAAATTCACATTTGTGTCAATTTTAGGGACTTAAATAAGGCATGTCCTACGGATGAGTTTCCTCTTCTTATACTAGAGTAAATGGTGGACATTGCCTCATCTCATGCAGTCTTCTCTTTCATGGGAGGGTCATCTGCTATAACCAAATCAAGATGTCTCCTGAAGATGAAAGAAACATTACTTTTTGAACCTTGATCAAAATCTTCTATTATAGGGTTACAACTTTCGGCCTTAAAAATGCTAGTGCTACATACCAATAGGCCATGACTCGATCTTCAATGAACTCATCCATCATCAGGTTGAGTGCTACGTTGATGATCTAGTAGTCAAGAGTTTAGAAAAGGGAGACCACCTCTTTGACTTGAGAGCAATTTTAAATGGTTAAGATAATATAACCTCAAAATGAACCCCCTAAAGTGTACATGGAGTCGCTTCAGGGAAATTCCTTGGGTTTGTTGTCGACATCGGGAAATAGAAATTGATCTTGAAAAGATCAAAGCTATCTTAGAAATGCCACCTCCTAAAAGTTTAACTCAATTGAGATCCTTTTGAGGACGACTAGCATATCAAGCCATTATCTGCACTTATTAAAAAGGATGCTAAGATCAAGTGGGATGATAAGTGTCAGCATGCCTTCGAATACATCAAAGAGTACTTGGTGAAGCCACCGCCTAGTTCTATCCTAGTGCCACTCATCCTTTACACTATTGATTGATGACTCTCGATGCTGTTGCCAATGAGGGAAGGAAAGTGCACTCTACTACCTTAAATCATCCGATTCTCCGAAATAAACTACCACTTGAGAAACATTGCTAGCTTTGATCTTTACTTCCCCAAAGCTACTACATTATATGCTTTCTCATAAGGTGAACTTGATCTCCGAACCAATCCAATCGATTGACATGACATAACACTTTTGAATGTAACTCATTGGTCCATGATTCTCTTATAGCTTTGATATCACTTTGTACCCTGGTGAAAAGGACATGCACTAGTGGATTTCTTAGAAGACACCCACTTCCTACTCTCCTCTAGTGATGATCTCCTTGATGAACAAATCATGAACTTAGGGAGGCGACAATCATGATGAGATGTATTTTGATGGTGCTTCTTCTTAAAGGTGATGCACCACATATTCTCCTAAAGGGGGTAGAATAGTTCTTCTGACTCCAAACTACGATGTGATGAAATTCTCATACTATCTTTCCAACCCCTGCACCAACAGTGAAGCTGAGTATGAGGCTTTGATTGCTAGTCTAGAGTTAGCCATCACTATCGTGTCTATCAACATCTTTTGGGCATTCTCGTTGGTCATCAACCGATTGCGTGTCATGTTAGTTCTCAAACCCAAGCTTCATCATTACTATGAGTATATCATGAAGCCATTCTGAAGTTACCATCTACAAGGTTCTCTCAAGAGAACACGAGTGATGCCTTATAAAACTTGCCAAAGAATTGGCATGTCTAGAAGATTAGTCCATTTCAATAAGGGTCCAAAATAGATAAGTTATATCCCTTATTGATGCTGAACTCATCGAGAGACTTTCTCTTGAAGGGGAGGTTATCATTGCCAAAATGGTCAAAGAACTAGATTGGAGGCAACCGTTCATAGATTACTTGAACACCAGCAAACTACCTCAAGAGAAATCATAAGCCCATCAGGTAAAATAAAGAGCTCATGCTCTTGTTGATGGCAGTACTGGCCCACCAAATGTGGTTACATTGTTTAGACAAACACGAAGCCCATAGCATTATAATCGAGGTACACTCAGGTCTATGTGGATCTCATCAATCCAGTCCAAAGATGAAGAAGAAGATCAAGAGACTAGGATACTACTGGCCCTCGATGATCACAGACTGCATGGATGTAGCTAGGAGATGCCATTGTCGTGCACGGTGGTCCTCCACCACCAATATTCTACACCCTACATTGACTTCATGGCCATTTGAGTGTTGAGGTACAACAGTTGATCCTCCTTCTTCTAACAGAATTGATTCATCTTAGCCATCACTACTTTTGGGGGTTATCCCACTCGAGGTCACTCATCATGTGCTTCAATTTTTTTAGAACCATATATATATAGGTTCTGATGAATTATATCCAATAATGATATTGCATTCAAAAGCACAAAGATCAACTTTGCTAGAAGACATGGTATAGATTGAAGATACTCCACCATCTACTACCCTAGAGCAAATGGCTTAGCGAAAGCATTCAACAAAACTCTCATCCAGATACTGAAGAAGACTCTTGATGTAATAAACTCCTCATACTATTTTAAATACCTGTAGGCAAGTCTTTATGCTTATGTAAGATAGCTAGGCTGTTATTTGTTTAGAAAGAGACTAAGTCCTTAAACTCAATCACTAAAGAGACTAGATCATATAAATGGACATGCTTCAAATGACCTAAATCTAATGCATTTCAAATTTCATTTTTTTATTTTTATTTTCGGAAAAATATTTTGACTCAGGCTAACAAGATTCATATGACTAATGCATGAGAAATTATATTATTGGCCAAAATCAGCAAGAAGGGAGGAGGTGAGTTTCCACCATGACTCTCAAAGTCAAGGTGAGTTCTCTGGCAAAGGTGGAAGCCCTCCAATCAAGAGTGAAATAAGATACATTTGTGTGTGATATTATAAAGAAATGCATCCTAAGTTGCTAATTCTTTTATCTTGATTTTAAACCTAAGCTTTAGGTGAGGTTATGAGTTGTTTAATTTTTTATTTGAGTTGTTAGTTGGGTAAAAGATTTATTTTTCTAAGAACCTAATCCACATCCAGCCATACATAAAGTAAGGAAGAAATTAGAAAAATCATGCCACTTAATGCAAAAGCTAAACAAATCATCAATCAATTTATAAAGCTAATCGCAAAAGTAATAAAAAGCCGTTGTGGTCGAGTGCCACCGCACAAACCTGAAAATATCAAATATGGGTAGCCAAGCTCTACCCTTATACAACCAGGATTATAGATTAATTAAATTATAATTAAGCAAGGAATTCATTATTATGGGGGTCTTCAAGCTTTATTCTTCATTCTTATTTCTTCTATCTTCTTCTTCTTTTTTCTTAATTCCTTCTTTTGAATGGTTGGAAGGTGGATGCTCCAAGGTTTCACATGGTGCATAAGATAGAATCTTATGACCAATGTTCATCCTAATCCCCATAACAATCATTCCAAAATCATAATTATTCAAATTTTTACATGAAAAGGAAAAGTAGAAATCTAACTAACACCTGCAAAATAAAAGTTAGCTAAAACACACCACACAAATCCCAAGGATTTATAATGGACTTATCACCCCACACATGGGTGACTAAGTCCACCTGGCTTATGGATTATGCTTAGGGGTATAAAGCACCCAAGCAAAAGCATTTATATTTTTATTTATGATAGTGCCCCTTAAGCACAATCCCTTCAAGAAAAGAATATTTAGAATAAGAATGTCCTACCATCCATTCTACGTGCATACTCCCTAACATCCAGTCTAAAACATACATCACAAAATTAAAAAAAAAACATCCATGCACCAACCTATCTTAAGCTAAGTGGAGACTAAGGTGTGTGCTTTGAAGGCTTATGTTATGCTTAGCTATGACTTTAGGTTCAAATTTTCTAAGTGTGAAGAACATGTTCAACTTAGAGGAGGGTTTCATTTAAGTTGTTTAAGTGTTTTGGGTTGATTTTATTTCATGTTTTTATTTGGTTTAAGTGGATCTTACAATTAATTACTAAGTTATGGAGAGAGGGAAAGAGAAGAAAACTTCTTTTCTTTCACTAACCTAAGTAATTTCTAAAGTATATTTACATTTTAGTTTCATTTAGGTGAATTCTTTAATTAAATTTTTTAATTAATCCTAAGTTTAGATAAACTCTAAACAAACCTATTCAAAAAGAAAGGAATTTTAAGATTAAATAAAATGAATCAAAATTCACATAACACACATTACTTCATTTCTTTCCCAACATATATAACATGCATATGGATGGACCCTAAGTATATCTATACATACAAATGAGAGTATTTAACACACTTTATGATGCATGCTAAGTAATCTATTTAAGAAAATTTAGAAGTTGAATATGCATGATTTTTCTTAAGTAGAAAGGCTTATCCAAATTTTCACATACACATATGAAAGTAAGAAAGGCATAAGTGAGTATACCATTATTAACCGAGGTGTAAGGTACAAGGTCTACTTAGGTCTACTTAGGCCTACTTAAATCCTCACAACCTTGGGGTTGTCCAGACTAATATACCACTTTCCTTAAATACAAACACATGTATAAGAGAAATGAAATGGAAAAGGAGAATGCAAAAAATTGTTTAATGGATTCATTTAATTTTATGTTATTTATGTATACAAGCATAGGTAAACCTTCTTAGGTGATAGCATAGGGATGAATAGGGCATTTAAATAAGTGTTGGGTTCTTTTCAAATGAATCCTACATCTTAGCAACTCCTATTTGAAACTATGCTAACATAAGAAAGAAAGGAAACCTATGCTAAGCATACTTTTATAATCTATCACATGCAAACTCAAATTAAAGTATAAGCAGCACACATCCAGATTTAGTATTTGATTTATATGTTTCAAAAATAATTTGGATTTAGTAGTAATAATAGCCACTCATATTTCTACTTTAGCCAACACATGCAAATTTGACATAAAATAAACAATTTCATTTTAAAATTTGAATTTCAAAATCATGAATGCATGACATCACATGGCATACATCTTAACATGTTGGGGAAAGATCCAAAGTAATGAAAGCATATAAATAAACTCACTTCTCTTAAATCCTAAAGACATTCTTATGGAATAAGGAAATTTATAATAAATGAAAGTGAATTCAGAGTGATTCTTGTTTAGTTTGAAGTTTGATTTAATTTTGAAAGGGTGAGGTGAGTTTGCTGTTTCTAACCCATTCCCACATGTGATTTGTATTTTTTTTAATTTTTAGATAATTAGATCCATTTTTATGTATTGATTAGGTTAAGGTATGAATTAAGTGACTTAATTAACCCTTACCTACACCACCTTAGAAGAATTAACTAAATAATTATGAGCCAATGAGATGATATAAAACCCATAAGAAATTTAAATTTTCAATGCACCTAATAATTAAAAGGCCTAATGCAATTTGTCTCACAATTAAAAGTTATTTAAGCTAAGGGGTTTAGCTTAAGTAATTTCAAAACACCCTTTCATACCTATGAATGGGGTTTTGATTTCCTTAATTGAACTTAGTCTATTAAACACCTAAGCTTCTACCCAAAGTAGATTAATTAAGTTCTAGAACTTTTTAGAATTTTTAGAAATTGATTAAGGGGATTATTAATGAATTAACCCTTAATTAAGAAGAGATTAAGGAGAGAAAAAGGGTTTTAGGGAATAACTTAGGGGGAATGCCCTAAAGATATTCCATAAACCTCCTACTTACTCGATCTGACCTTAATCAACCATAATTATGAGTAAAATCACTAATCATACCTAATTATGCTTAATTACATAAGATGGGTAATTAAGAAAACCATATTCAATTATTCTAATCAAACCTTCAATAAATCCCAAGAAAATTATGAGGTAGAAGTCATTCCCTAAAACTTACCCAAGAAATTTGGGATTAATCAGAGGCCTAATTAAAGTAATTAGCAAAATACACTTTCTAATAAAACCCAAATTCAGAGGAAATCATAATTCAAAACTCATCAAAATTAATTTAAAAGGTTCTAGGTTTAATTATCTATCCATAGGATTTTATTTCATATTTTGGTAAATTTTCTTGCAAGAGTTATGAATTTTGAAGTTCTCTAAGTGAATTAGGAATTAATTAATGCATTTTATTAATCCCTAACTAATCTTTATTTCATGCGACGTGGGGAAAAGCGTGCTTTCCATGCATGATGAGGGTCACTTAAGTTTTCACCTCACAAACGACTGGTGGTGCATGCACTTTAATCCTTTGTCATCCGATCAAAGATCGGATGCCTAAGGATCTCTCTGCAATTTAAAAAAGGGTAAATAGATCTCTAAACGTGCTAAATAATCTTAGTCGTCCATCTAAAATGTGTGAATGGATGGTTGAGATGATCCAAGTTCTTCCCCTTGATCAACACAGACCGTCCATGATCAAGGGGAAGATCCAAGCTAGATCTAGCATGGAACCAAACCAAATTCAACCACACCATCTAAAGACAGAGAGCGGTAAATCCAATAGTCAAAAATCAATGAGGTAAAAATTTCTTTCATAAAGCTCGACACCATATTGAGTTTAGTGATCAAAAAATCCCACACCTCACTAAAGGTGATCACCGACGCTCGATTCCCTTGGAGAAGCTTCATCTGGTTGAGATGAATCTTTGCTGAGAGTATGTGCACTTAAGATGAAGTGAATTAAAGTATGGACCAACTCCTCCTTGCTTGAGCTTTGGCTTTGATTGAATTTGATCCTTCCTTGCTATGGGAACTCTAATAGAAGCTTAGGTGCACTCCACTTAGCTCTTAGATTAAGTGTGCAAGAGTAATTGGAAGAAAACAAGTGATGAAGAAATTGGCAATTCACTCTAACTCCCCTATTTTTACACTATGCAAAATTGAGAAATGGGGAATTCTAATCCTCTCTAAGAAGCTTGGGAGTGCTCCCATTTGCTCGGTCTTAGCTTCAATCGAAAAGTGAAGGATTGAATTGAGTATATCCCCCAAAGGATTGGATGACCAGCAATGCTCTTATCATTTTGATCTAATTGATCATATTGGGAGGGTTATCTGATCTATTTTAAATGTGCACATGGTCAGTTTGATCCAAGGAGTGGATTGCCAACCTCCTATGTGCCCTAATTTGAGCTTAAGAGGGAGTTTGAAATTTAAATTTTGAGCTAGGGGTTAGGTTTGGTCTAGGGATCAAATGGGCAACCCAAACCCATTGGGTGCACCATCACTAAGTCCCCTTGAGCTTTTAGGAAAGTCTCAAGTGATTGTGAAGAGGGTATGACCAAATTGCCCATGGATTAGGCTAAAATTTGTTATATGGTCTATGGACATGATAGTCAGTTTGCTATTTTTCCACTTTGGATATGTTGGGTATATGGAGAAACTAGGTATGGCCAAGTTTCATTGGGTTTGGAATCCATTTGATAGGGTTTGGCTCATGTTGACCTATTTAGGTCAAAATCGATCAACTTGGGTCAAGTTGACCATAGGTCAAATGGGTCAAACCAAGGGTTGGGTTAAGTTCATATGACCATTTGAAATGTTTTAGTGGCTTTGGTTTGATTCAATTTTGGTATATATTTAGTTTTGGCTCATATGACTTCATTTAGGTCAAATGGGTCAAGTTGACCTATTTGAGGTAGGTCAAGGGTAGGTTTAGGTTAGGTTTAGTCATATGGAGTGGATTGGTATCTTTGTTTTCAATCAATTTGGGTTATGTTCAATTTTGGTTCAACATGACCCCTTTAGGTCATGTTGGGTCTAAGGTCAATTGGGCTAGGTTGGGTCTAGTTGGCCAATTGAGGCTTTAGTCAAGTTCCACAAGTGATTTGGATTGGACTTGACCTATTGGTTTCAATCAATTTGGCTTAGATCAAGTTTTGACACATTTTGATCCTTTAGGTCAAAATGGGTCAACTTGGGTCAAGTGGCCAATTGGGCTAGGTTAGGCTCAAATGTTGGCTTGGTCAAGCTCAAACATAGGTCATGGGAGAACTTAGTTCAATGGTTTTAATCAATTTGGCATATGATGGAATTTGGATATGTTAGGTTTCATTTTGATCTAAGTGTTGACTTGGTCAACCCTTAGGTTTGACTTGGTTTGACCTAATTTGATTGATTGATCATCCCATGATGATTGTTGATCATGATGAGAGGCATAGATGAGTTTGGTTCAATCAATTTGGTTAGATTAAATTTTATATACTTTAGCTCACTTTGGGTCAAGTGAGTGGGTTAAATGGCTTGGTCAAAGCTTGATTTGAAGTTGATCTTGTATGGACTTATGATTGAAATATAAATCCATTTACAAGTGGTTTGAAGTCAAATGGGTTTTGATCCTTTTGACAATTTCATATTCCAAGGAAGAATATGAAAGGGATTTGGGTTTGATTTTTGTATTGGGTTTTGATTGTTTGATTGGAGTTTCAATTTATATATGAGCTCATGATTGTAGAGTGGATTGAATCATGAGAGAAAATCAAGAGTTTGGCTTGATTTGGAAATGATTTGGCTAAGTTCAAGATTTTGACTTGAAAGGCTTAGATTAGATTTTGAGTTGATTTGAGTTTGCCTTTTGGAATTAGTTTTGATTGTTTGAATTTATATTTCATTTATATATGTGAATATAAATGAGAATATAAATGGATCATGAGAAAATTTCAAGGATTTGGAGTGGTTTAATCATGATTTATGTTAAATCCATTAAAGAGAATTTAAAGGATTTAAAGAGATTTTTAGATTGAAATTTATTTTTGAATTGGATTTGATTGATTTATATTTATATTTCATTTATATATGAGAATATAAATGAGGATATAAATAATTTTTAGAAAATCCCATGATTTTGAATGTGTTTGATCAAGGTTTATGTTAAATCCATTAAAGGGAATGTAAAGGATTTAAGGGAATTTTAAATCAGAATTTAATTTGGGGACTTGATTTGGTTGATTTATATTTATATTTCATTTATATATTTGAATATAAATGAGGATATAAATGAGTTTTGAGAAAATCCCATGAATTTGAATAGGTTTGATCATGGTTTAGGCTAAGTCCATTAATGAAAAATTAAAGGGACTTAAGATAATTTCATGAATTAATTTAGAATTTTGAGTTTAGTTTGATGGGTTTGGATTTATATCTCATTTATATATATGAATATAAATGAGAATATAAATTAATTATGAGAAAATATCAAAGGTTTGAACAGGTTTGATTCAAGATTTTGGTTAAGTCCTTAAGGGAAGATTAAGAACTTCGGCAAAATTTGGACTTTGGAATTTTTGATGGATTTTGATCATGGGTTTCAATCATAGATTTCAATCATGGATTTCAATCATGGAATTGATTTGAGTTTGGAGAAAATCAAATTGATTTGGAGTTTGATTGAAAGAAGGAAAGTAGGAATGGTTTGACCTAAGGGTAGGAAATTTTCAAAACTAACCTATTCCTATGGCTAACTCTTCTTAAGTCTCTAGGGATAGTTTGAGTGTCCACCTAATCACTAGATGTATCTTAAGACTAAGAAACTCTTCAAGTCTAAGAGAAGTCCTATGTCTAAGATGGAGGGGTTGAGAGCTCATCCTAAAAATGAGGTCAACAAAGGGCACCTAGTAGGTGTGGTGTGACTCACAAGGAACACTGCACGTATTGGTGTTGACCAAAATGATCAACAACACTGAGAGATCATAAGCACTAATAGAAATAATCTATCCTTAACCCAAAGAAAAGAAAGAATCCAAGCTTAGTGCAATGTGGCTCTACATATGTCCAAAACATAAGAGGGAGGGAAGAAATCCACTAAGGGATGGAGTGTGAACCTTCCATTAGGAAGCAGGTTCAAGTTATCTATAAGGAAATGAAAGTTTGATTTGATTCTCACTGATGAGAAAAGATTTGATTTGTTTCACTAGGTAAGAGGGTTGAATTTATTTCAAATTTTAGATTTGGATTTTAAGATGAACCTTTTTGGTTCATAATGGGTTGCACTAAGTAGGAACCATGGAGGCTAAGACCTAACTCACCAATCCAAAAGCTTTACTAAACACATATACTACCAACCAAAGAATGTCTTTATATGCACAACGATTATACTAGGAAGAAAGTAGTAGACTTACATCCTCCAAAGTAGAGTGGGGTAATCTATTGACAATGACAACTAAAAATACCATTTAGTGATGCGACTTGGGATCAACTCAAAGATAGTCAAGATTAATTTCATTTTTAAGTTTGTTTGTTTTGATTTTTGATGGATCTCATAAGTTTCAATGAGCCGAAAGGGCAGGACCTAACTAGATTTATCAATTTAAAGGGTAGTCTACCAACCATGGGGGACTATCCAACCAAAGAGAAATGCCTTTTAGTATACAATGGTCAAGTCTTAAGAAAAGGGACTCACATCTTAGAAATAGGAACCGCTAGGGTGATTGCTTTTGGGCAATAAATCAAACCGACCTAGTCGAATTATTGGGTGAATGCCAGGGGACTAAATCAAAAAAATAGTCAAAGATTATTTCATTTTTAAATTTATTTTAATGGGTTCCAATTGGTTTATGATGGATCAAACTGAGAAGAAGCTTATAGAAGCCTAGACCTAACTCAGATTTATTAAAACAAAGGGAGTAGCTTTCTAGCCGGTGGGAGAACTACCCAACCAAAGGAGTGCCTTTCGGTTTGTAATGATCAATTGAAGGAAGGAAAGCTCAGGGACCCACATCTTCCACTAGAAAATATCACTGGGGTGGTCGGTTGCTTTGGGTAACAAATCAAACTCAACTTGAGGTTACCCATCAGTTTGCAATAATCATGCAAGAAAGAATGCATCATAGTCTTATATCTTTCAAAGGGATGATTGGGTAACTTGTGAAAATAGATTGAACCCCTAAGAGTGACAACAGAGTGAGCCACTGGGATTTATCTCAACTTAGTAGTCAAGAAATTCTATACCGACACTCTAAAGATAGGATGCTCGAGAAGGGGCCCTTTGGAGGCTTGAATTCCTAGTCCACAAGTGAATTAATTTTATTTATTCTTTTAATTTGTTTAGTTGTTTGTTTGTTTTATCATGGACCCTATTAGTTTATGAGGGATCAAATTGAGAAGGAGCTTATATCAGCCTAGACCTATCTCAGATTTATTGAACTAAGGGAGAATCTACGCATCCTGGAAATTTTCCAACCACAGGGGTGGCTATTAGGAAGGGGAACTACCCAATCCAAAAGTAACCCTGGCAGTGTCTAAATGGGGTTGCAAAGGACTTGATCCAAATAGAGTGCCCAAAGGGGATACCCAACACCGGAGAAGAATGACATGGGTCATATATCCAATAGGTATTCGGTGTCCAACTCAAGCTGGACTCATATATCCAAGAGTGGTTTACTCGTGAGTGCTATCGATAGAACATCAACCAAGGTGCCCATCGGCACAATCATCCCTAGAAGAAAGCTCGGGACTCACATCCTCATAAACTGATTGTCGGGATAGTCTCGAGAAAAGTATCCGACCTAGAATGACTACTGAGTGAATGCCATTGGGGGGACATAGATCAACTCAAGAGTAGTCAATAGGAAATGAGCCTCTAGGGTACTTATCCTGAACCTCAAATATACTCAACCTAGTTAGAGCATGGTGCCAGTTCAAGAAGAAAGCTCAGGGATTCACATCTTCTTAAACGAAGTCAACATGAGTTAGCTTACTGGCTGTACAGTGAAGAATACCATACTAACAAGGTGCTCATAGGTTTGCAATGATCAAGTTAGGAAGAAAGCTTAGGGACTCACATCCTCCAACAAATGACCACTAGGGTGACATACTAGCAACGTAGCATGTAGACCCGACCTAGAGCAGCTAATGAGTGAGTGTCACAAGGGGCTTGCTCCCACATCAAAATAGCTCAAGGCAAAAGATTTGTGTTTGTTGTTGTGCATGTGTTAAAATGAATAGGATGCCTATGGGGGACTCTTACACCTACCTTAAAACATGTTAGGGAATTAGATGAAATGGTGCCACAGATAGCAATGAGAATTTCCACTAAGAAAGGATGTCGCTGGGGGACTCTTACAATAAACCTAATTATGCTAATCAAAATAGGATGTCTCTCGGGTTCTCTCACACCTATTCTAATAGCATCAGGAGATTGTGTTTGTGTTATGAAAGAGGGATAGGATGCCACTAGGGAACTCTTACACCTACCCTAAACACGATGGATTCACAAGACAAGCAAACAACACTTCAAAAGAAGAGAAGAGTTGATGAATGGAATCAGATTTTGTTCTTTTTATTAATGATTATTTTCAAACAAGTTTTATTTCAAGGGTAATATTTCTTTAAATAGAGCTTATTAATTGGAAGCATCAGTGTTCCCCTTTACAATCAATAAGATAAGATCCTCCGGTAGGCCTTCTCTATGAACATAGGCCTTCCAAGTGTTCAAACTTGCCTCCCATCTTTCATAACAATTGTCTCCTTAGGACTAACACAAGTTCTCCTACTCAAAAAGACCTAGGGCAGACCAGCTTGTTGTGAGCTTGAATCATTTTATGTATAACTCAAGATTCTAGCACGCCCGTAGGTGAATCTCCTCCAAACCTTCAAGCTCTTCTAACTGCAACTTTGCATTATGCTCTGTAGTGATCTTGTTACCCAATGCTATCCTTAGTGATGGGAGTTAAACTTCTGAAGGAAGAATGACTTCAGATCCATACACTAAGGAAAATGGGGTAGTTGGAGTTGGTAAGCAGGCTTCAAACTTCAACCGCTCATTCTATTATTATTATCATCAAGAGTCTTCTTCAGTATCTGGATGAGAGTTTTATTGAATGCTTCTGCTAAGCCATTTGCTCTAGGGTAGTAGATGGTGGAGTATCTCCAATTTATACCGTGTCTTTGGCAAAGCTATTGATCTTTGTGCTTTTGAATGCAGTACCATTATCAGATATAATTCATCGAGGCACCCCAAACTTATATACAATATGGTTCCTAAAAAATTGAAGCACATGGTGAGCTGTGACCTCTCTGAATGGGATGACTTTCACCCACTTGGAAAAGTAATCGGTGGCATCTAAGATTAATCGATGCCCCTTGGAAGAAGGAGGATCGATCGACCAATGTACCCCAACACTCAAATGGCCATGAAGCCAAAGTAGGGTGTAAAATGTTGGTTGGTGGAGGACCACACCATGCACCGACATAATGGCATCTAGCTACATCCATTAATATATGATCATCAAGGCCAATAATATCCAAATCTTCATCTTCATCTTAGATTGATATTGATGCTCACATAGACTTGAGTGTAAACATAATGCCATAGGCTTTGTGTTTGTCTAAAAAATATAACCACATTTGGTCAAAGGACGATATAGGGTGCCATCAACAAGGGCATAAGAGAGAGCTCTATGTTTCACCTGATGGGCTTGTGATTTCTTTTGAGGTAGTTTACTGGTGTTCAAATAATGAATGGTTGCCTCCAATCTAGCTCATTGTCTATTTTGGCAATGACAACCTCCCCTTCAAGAGAAAGTCTCTCGATGAGTTCACATCAATAAAGGATAAGACTTGTCTATTTTGGACCCTTATTGAAATGGACTCATCTTCGACATGCCAACTCTTTGACAACTTTTCCAAGGCATCTCACTATTCTCACTCTGGGAACCTTGTAGATGGTGACTTTAGAATTAGCCAACATGGTATACTCAAGTGGTGATGAAGCTTGGGTTTGAGAACTAGACCAATCTGGTTGATGACCAACCGAGAATCTCAAAGATGTTGATGCTCGACAGTGATGGCTAACTCTAGACCGGCAATCAAAGCCTCATACTTAGCTTTGTTGTTTGTGTAGGAGTTGGAAAGATAGTATGAGAATCTCATCACATCACAGTTTGGAGTTAGAAGAACAATTCCTACCCCTACCTTTAAGAAAAGAAGAGCACCATCAAAATAAATCTCCCATCGCAAGCCTCCTAAGTTCATGATTTGTTCATCGTGAGATCATCACTAAGAGAGAATTAGAGGAAGTGGGTGTCCGCTAAGAAATCTCTAGTGCTCCTTTATACAGGAGTATAAAAAATGAGAGAATCATGGACCAAGGAGCCAAATGTCTAGATAGTATTGGCCGTGTCATGAGATACTGCAGTGGATTGTTTTAGTGATCAAGTTCACCTTATGAGAAAGCATGTAGTGTCATAGCCTCTAAGATGTGAAGATCAAAGCTAGGCAATGTTTCTCGATAGGTGGATAGTTTGCTTCAGTAGGGATCAGACGATGACTGAGATAGTAGAGAGCGCTCTCCATCCCTTCATTGATGGCTTGGGCCAATAGAGCACTGAGAGAGTCATCCAATGTAGCAAGGTAGAGGATGAGTATGCCCGGATGGGTCGCTAGAACTGCCTTCACCAAGTACTCTTGATATTCAAGCATGCTACACTTGCATCCCACTTGAACTTGGCATCCTTTTGACAAGTGCTAAGAATGGCTTGCATCTCCGATTTTGAGATAAAGCATCTTAGATATGCCACCATCCTTGAAAGGATCCGAGTTGAGTTAAACTCTTAGGTGGCATTTCTAAGATAGCTTTAATCTTTTGGATCTATTTCTATTCCCCATGTTGAACAACAAACCCAAGAATTTCAAGCTACTCAATGTACACTTCAGGGGATTCATTTTGAGGTTATATTATCTTAACCGTTCAAAAACTACTCTCAAGTCAAAGAGATGGTCTTCTTTTTCTAAGATTTTGATTACTAAATCATCAATGTATAACTCAACTTGATGGTGGATGAGTTTGTTGAAGATCTAAGTCATGGCCCATTGGTATGTAGCACCAGCATTTTAAAGGCTAAAAGGCATCCATATAGAAGATTCTTGGGTTTGAAAAAGTTGTTTCTTTCATCTTCAGGAGACATCTTGATTTGGTTATAGCCAGATGACCCATCCATGAAAGAAAAGACTACATGAGATGAGACAATGTCCACCATTAACTCTAGTATAGGAAGAGGAAACTCATCCTTAGGACATGCCTTATTTAAGTCCCTAAAATTGATGCATATGAGAATTTGGCCATTCTTCTTCTTAACTAGGATGACACTAGCTAACCATGTAGGATATTTTTCTTCCCTGATGAAACATCATCGATCAGTTTCTTGACTTCAAAAATGACCTATTGTTCAATTTCTAATCGCATGCGTCTAGGAGCTTGCTTGATAGGGGTAACATTAGGGTTTATTGCTAGCTTGTGGACTGCTATGTCAGGAGATAATCGCATTTCTTCATAACTCCATGTGAAGTTCTTTAAACTTAGTCAATAGCCTAACTAAGTCATTGGTTTCTTCTTCATTCAAAATGAATGATGTATGTCGCAAGGATTTTCTTCATTCCAAGGTTGATTTCTTTAAGTTTTGTCAATTATTGAATGAATCTCCTTCAAATTATGTGCCTCTTTGACTTGGAGATCATCTAAATCATTTGAGGTTTCTAAACACACATTCTCATAAGAGTTGGGTAGAAGAACCTATCTAAATGGTTGGTAACAACCAATAATCATCATCATCATCGACACTGCATCAATCTAGTCCAACTCTTGATTGTGCTCACCTTTATTTTCCATAGCTTTTCAAAGTATTCAGACTTATGCTTGGACCATGTGTGAGGAACTAAACCTTTCTATTTAAGATTTTGAACATAAGGTGAGTAAAAGTCAAAAGTTAATTTCATTAATTCTTTAAAAGTATCTTCCTCAAGTCCTACATCAAGCTCTAGACTTGAGGATGGTGAACCCAAAAAGAACCTCTGCTTCATGTCACTAAGACTTAGGGACTTTCTTAACTACCAAACCTTCAACTTTAGATGTAAGTGAGGTAAGAGCTAAGGTTCCCAACTGTTGCCTAATAGTTTCATATAAACCAGATTCAAATACTTTATTTTGCTTGGAGGCCTGATCTTTATCTCTGGTTGGATCAAAAATCACATCCAATGGAACTCACTGAGAGGGGTTGGTTGGTATACTAATCACATTAGACTCCACAAGGATTCCAAGTCTATGAATACTCCTATGAACTAGAACATGACCTCTATTGGTTGAAGGCCAACTAGGGGGTCTCCCACCTCTGGAACTGCCTCTGTTTCTGCCTCTGCCTCTACTTGGTGGAGGTTGACCCATCCTACCCATATGTGCATATGATGGAATGAACTGTGGGTCGAATGTGATATACTAACCTATTTCTTCTTCAATTCCCCTTTCTTGTGGACATGGACTTTTATTTCATTTTGGCTTTTCTTTTTCTTGATTTTCTTTTTATTTTGATTTTTCATTTGAATTTTGTCTAAGTTCATGAGAAAGGGTGTTTTGAGGAAGATAATAGGTCGCATCCTCATAAATCTCAACCTCTCTAACTGAAAATGGATTTTCATCCTCGTTGACACGGTATTCAATTACATCTTTTGAACTTGATGCACCAATGAAGGGAGGATGGAACGATCTGATGTATCCAAGGCCTACCAAGCAAAGCAGTGAATGAAGTATTTGAATCAATGATGTAGAACTTGGCTTCAGTCTTCTAGTCACCTATCTCCAAAGGCAACACTATAGAACCTAAAGCCTGCTCACCTTGATCATTGAATCCTCTCAACATCATCTTATCTCCTCGGAGTATAGAGATGTCGATCTTCAAATAAGCAAGGGTCTTTAGACTCATAATGTTCACCCATGCACCTATACACAGCTCCAAGTCCCCAAGAAGAAGGTCTTCATCTGAAGGTGATCCCTTGGCTTCCTCACCTATAGCACTTAGCTGAGCTAAGCATATTTCAAGATCAAGGAGGGCCTTGATTAGTGATTCCCTCATCTCTTTGGATAAGATGAGGGCATTATATATGCTTAGCTTAGATGGCAACTTTCTTAGATGAGAAAAGAAGTTGTAGTCCACCTGGTCTTCCATAAGCATATCCAAGGTGGAGCATCCGTGGAAGGGCTTTGATCTTCAATACCAATGACTTGTTTCCTTTTATCTAGAACCTTTCCACTATGGAGGTTGACTTTAGTAATCTCTGGGGAAGGTGGTGGATTTCTACTTCAAGCTCACTCCCCTGCTTCTCTATGGGACTCAATCGATGATTCCAAGTCTATCTCAAGAGGTGAACCCATAGTATTCAAAGTTGGAAAGTCCAACTCAATGAAAAAAGATCAAAATTATTTTTTAGACTTGAAGAGTTATCATTAGAATA